>JAQFJA010000009.1:12874952-12889634 GCA_029874485.1 Naso brachycentron | reverse complement strand
CTCCAAGCACACACATAAACACACATATACATACATGGGCGCGCACGCACACACATGCGGTCCTAAACGAGACAGCTGGAGCTATCAAACCAAAGCCTGGGAGAGCCAGCTTTCTTCAGATGGATTTGAGATGTGGGCTTTACCGTATCATCTGCCAGCACGCTGCTGGGAATGAGATGTCACATTCATAACAGCCCACTGCCTTATAAGGCAGTTATCTCTCTCTCTCTCTCTTCTCGCTCCATCTCTCTTTTTCTTCCCTTCAGTTGGGGGGAGGGATGAGTGGTTTCAATTATGTGCGACAAAGACCAAATTAGGCACCTGGCAATTTCGGTATGGCCTCTTCCTCTGCATTAAGTTGATAGGATGTGGTTTTGATGGGAAGGTAAAGTGGTTGCATGCATCTCCAGCTTGTGGATGTTTGCACAGTGATAAACAAATTGCTTTTGAATTTATGGGTAACCAAAAAAAAAAAAAAAGAAAAAGAAAGATCACCTTTTCAAATTTAAAAAAAAATCATGCAGAAAAATGACCAACAATGGACGAAACCACTGAAAAACAAATGTTCTTGTTGTTTTCAAGGAAAGCAAACACTGCAGTGCACATTCCATTATGCCGCTCACACAAAGCAGCAGGCCGTGATCGATCCGTCCATGGCGGCTTTGAGGGCACATTGAGACTCTACTCATTGACTACTTCACAATCAATAGTAGCTGATTACTGGCTGGAGAAGCTGAAGCAGGTTATCTGACACTGCTCTGCTGCTACGATGGTCTGCAAACTCTAACCACAATGAACACAAGATACACAAATGCAACCAGTTGCTGCTCTCACACACTCTTTCTCCCACCAGCACACAACCACACACACTGTGTAATATACAAATGCACACCCACACACACTGTAATGTAGATAATCTCTCTAATGAGGGATGGCAGGTTGCAGCTGTATGGAAAATGTCATCTGTCAGACTGCGCGGCCTGCGCAGGTATCCTGTCCACAAATGTGTGAATGCACCATTTCATACAAACTTCCCTTTCCTCAATTTACTTTCTCACCATCCACCCGTAAAGCCAGCCATTATCTCCTGACACCATACTTGAACACCTCGAGTCAAGAATGGAAAAATCAACTCTTCGTCGTGTATGAGTGTGCACTCAACCATCCCCTTTTTTTTCCATCTCCATGTATGGTGCTGCTGTGTAGCTGCGAGGGGACCGGCCAGGCTCGCTCTTCCTCTGCACCTCGCAGGCAGCTCGGCTCTAATCCACTGAGCTGCTCAGGAAAGAGTGCTGACGGTGCCCTTTTCCACCGACTATCTCCTAATCCAGCTGGCTGAGGGTCTGGGGGAATAATCCTGGATTAGGAACTCCTCCCCATGGAGCGTCCATAGGGTCCCTCATGGGGGCCTGCCGTCACAGTCAGCTGTGCCTGAGGCGCCGTGCCTTTCACATCATGGGGGAACATAGCAGCCATTCCAAAAAACAGGCAAACAGTGACTGATTAAGATTGAATTGCATCGAACCTCGCCTTGTTGCCCCGAGGGTAGTTGTGCTGCTTACCCGAGATGAATAAGAGCAAAGAGGGATAATGGTGGATCGGCCTTGTGATGTTACAAGTGCTTTTCATTTGAGGTGACAAAGATTTGGATGGAAGAATGGCAGGAATTGAGCCTCCAACGAAGCACTTTGTTAGCACAGGAAACACCCTAATTAGCGCATTGTTGGAAATGACAGCTATTGTCTTAATGAGAACGCCAACATGTGTGTGTGTGTTCCCACCTTAACCTTGACTTTCAAAAGCTAATGAAAGGTTCCACTGACTCCAAACAAATCAAAAGGACCTGGAATGCCTCATAACACAGTCATGGTTATGATGCACAGCTTAATTGTGCACATTTCAGACATCAACGTATTTCATCCTCTGAGTCAAATAAAATACCTACGTAACTGCTCCACAAACAAACAAGGCGTAACACATAAAGCTGAGCTGTTCACAGTTTGAGGCCACTACAAAACGACCAAACTGTCTGCAGAGAAGCCACAAAGATTCTCCAGACATTAATAAGGAATGACAAATTATGCATGTAGCACTGAGGTTGACCCAACACAAGAGAGGAATCACGATAGCCTGACCGAAATAAGATGCGTCAGATCCACAGACTGCAGTAAGTAGCAGTAAGTCATCCACAACATAGGCAGAGAGTAGCTACGGATGATGATAAGGATGATATTAAATAAAAAGAGAGTTTCAATTTCCTCAATTGATCAGTGATCAAGATGAAACTCTATTTCCATCACATCCTGCATTAAAATCAATGAGTGGCTGCCAGGAACACACAGTCGAACATAAATGAATAATGTTGGTCAGAGGAGAATTTCCCCGCATTATTATTTCCATCAACCTATCAAAGATTGATTCAGAGCTCATCTTGAGGCTGAGAGTCAGGCCACAGCGATATTAGGGCGGCTGGCCGATCAGTAATCAACAGGCTTTTTCATCTGTGCACGCGACGCCCTCCCTCAGCACACAATCACCAGTTTATTTACCTGCACGGCCGCCCAAGAGAGACTGGAGCTTGCATCAGTGCACATATCCCACGGCCCCAGTGAAGCACAACAGGGGAGGTTTAATGCACCGAGCGCGTGTGGACACATCATGGCAACATCGCTAATGGTTGTCAAGATGACTTCAAGCCCTAAGCTTTGAATTTCATCAGCAATGGTTGGTTGTAAGTGCAAAATCCTTTCTTCTTGTTCTATGGACATTGTAAAGCAAGTGACGTCAGTGATTTTTTAATGTAAAAGTACAATACTGGTGTTTTTCTATGTGTCAACAAATCTCATGAGAAGACAGAAACCAGCATTTTAGTCCATCTCTCAATGCTCTATGAAGCTCATTCTTTCATGCTGAAAATCTTAAAAATGGCTGAAACATATACAGTTTAATTCTTTTTAAAAAAGCTCAATCTAATGTTACTCATACAAGAGAAGTTTGTGCATTTGTTGGGGACGAAGTTTGAGCAGCAACAAAACACAAAGTAACAAGGAGAACGACTCCACTGAATGTTTAAAAGCTACCAGTCTTGCTTTTAAAGGTTAAGGCTGACATTATTCTATGTTTTAGTTAATATCAACAAATTTCAAAAAAGACCAAAACCAACAATTCAGTAATCTATTTCTGTATACTTTTAGACTTTTCAGCTCTGCCTGTTGCATCTGTAGCCCAAACGTTCCCACTAAAGATGTTTTTTTTTAAATAGTTCACAAATATAAAGTGATGATGTTGATGTTTTTTGTTTTTTTTTTTAAATATCTAGGCACTGCATTTTACCAAAATGGAGTAGATGGCACATTTGTTAGGGACTATTTTCACATGCGGATTAATACACATTTTACCATGTAAAATTCTCTGAACTTCTTTCGAAACAGGCTCAGTTTAATTCCAGTGCCTCTTTATGACGTACAGAAACAAACTAGACCATCCTGAGATGATCGATAGTTTCTGTATAGTTATCCTTAATGCCTGCAACGGCATTGGCTAACTGTTTTTTTAACACTTTATGTATTTATTTTTATGGCAGCGTGCTGAGGATGAATCTAGGCGGAGGAAAGAGGCTGTGCTGTTGTCCAGTGGTACCACAGTGCAGCAGAACAGCCAGGTTATACTGTAACATGTCATGTTGGCTTTGCTGCCGAGCTATTGCTGTTAGTTTAGTATTCGGCTACAACAATGCTAGGGAATGTTGACAAATTTAGCTTTAGCTCAACAAAATTTGTTTTAAAATGCAACTGAATCTGTGAGCTGTATAATTATAGTTAACCCTGGTGTTCGAATTATTACATCACTAAACCAAAGTTGATTTTGCTTCACCATCGTCATGCTACAGTTATTAATCTTACACAGCCAATAAATACAGTTCATAACCTCGTCGCTAGGCATCCTGCAAATGATCTGTGTACAGCATGCAAAATAGCATCTAACAGAAGTTGCATCTCTTTCACTTGCTCCGAAAACAAGCCAGATCGAGATCTATATGACAGGTGGTGGTGGTGCTCGTGCTGCTTTTGTCCACAGGGGCCGCCAAATTCACCTACAAATTAAAATTCATCAGAACTGTTTAAAACATGTTATATTAGCATGTTAAGCAAAGCAGCAGCAGGACAAATAATAATGTTAAGCAAAGACAAGTGTGCTCTGAAGGCTCCGTAGCTCCATCTTAAATATCTAACAAGCACAAGCAAACATGTTAGTCATTTTAACCAATCAGAAGCCAGCACTGCACACTGTCATTATTAGCCCTCATTAAGCATACTGAGAAAAAAAACAATGGCATGGCTTCCCCTTAGCAAGTCAGAAACAGCAAAATCTGAAGTATTTACATCTATTTTTTCAGTTATATGATAATAATTGGGGGATTTTTTTTTGTGCAGGGATATTAAAGGTCATGATTCTGGAAACAATAAACCGTCTTTCAAAAGCTTCAATTATTATAATGCAAAAAGCACATTTTCACCCCTCTATGAATCATAGAGCTTTTACATTCACAGAATAAATGTGAGATTGTGTCTGAGTCATTCATTTCCTCCCTGTTCTGCTTCCACCAAAATTTGCAAGCACACACACACACACACACACACACACACACAATGTTTCACACACACATACGCACACGCACAGCAGGAAGACCAATGTGGCAAGGGAGGGGATCTGAAACACACACAATAATACAGATGTGTGTTTGCATTCACACACAAACACACTTGCTCGCTCTCTCTCTCTCTCTCTCTCTCTGACACACTAGTAGATGTAAACCAGTTGCAAAGTTAATGTGGCAGCTAGCGCGCTCTCCAATCCGTCATAACACCTGTGACACATCTCGGGAGCCTTTAGCACGGCAAAGCCTCAAAACAACCTGTGAGCTCTAAAACACACAGACAGTCACAACATATATCTTCACCCCTGTCACCCTCAATCCTCCCACTACCAGCCTCCCCTGTCTGCTTGCAGCTATTCTGAGAAATGCCTCATTTTCATTTCAATCTCCTGTATTATATAGAGCACGGTTGCCATAAGCTGACTCCTTCACCTAAACGCTGCTAACGGTTGAATAGAGCACAGACGAGACGGGGTGTGAAAGAGCGACTACTATTGTAATGATAAGAAGCCAAGTCAATCTATTTGCATTCAAGGCTGAAAAGACATCTATTTTTGTGTCTCCTTGCATGAATACAAAGAAGAGTGTGGAGGCGACATGAGAGCAGTGATCTATGCATGTCTTGTGTCATACTTCATCACCCAGTGCGTATGAAGATGAGCAGTGGAAGAACTGACATGCATTATTTCACTGCATACTGTGAAAATACTCCATTCTAAGTGAAAATACTGCTTAAAAGAATATATTTACCATTATATCTGGTGTTTTTGGACTATTATTGTTGCACAATGTGTATGTTGCATTTTACTGCTGCCAGTCTTTAGAATTAACTCATTTTAAACTGATGGGTAATTTAATTTACAGCAATTCATCACAAATATATAAGATCATCATGTGTTTGCAGTGTCGCTGTCCTGTTAGAACCAAGTATCCACGTATGTTTTTATAAGAAAACCAAGCTTGTCCAGGTTTGACACAATTAATTTTAAAGCTAATCCAAGGGGTTTTCTAAACAGTTTAAATAGCCTCAGAAGTAGGAGAATTCGCTCAAAACGTGAAGGAAAGCTTAATCCTGCAGTTTCTTAGAAGAACTCACATTCAAAATTCCTTGAAGATACATGGCTTGAACTAGACAGAAGGGTTTGAAAAATAGTAATGTGGAAAAAAAAGAAGCAACTGACATGTGCCCCAGAGATATTTTGGAGTATATGTAGGCTAAGTGTAATGCTGCATAAAGTACCTCCTATTTGTACTTACATACAGTGCTTGAGTAAATGTACCTTGTTATATTCCACCATTTACAGATCTAAGTACCTACAAGGAAACTAGATGCTTTACAAAAGGGCAGACTTCATTTGAGAAAACGCTACCTCACTCACAATGCTGCATATTTTCTTAATACACAGCACTGAAATGCAAAGTCTAAAGCTCAGGAACCAAATCGAAGCAGAGAACAAAGAGAACTCAAACGGAGCAGTGAGCAGATTCTTTCTTAATGTCATTACGTATCCTGGCTGTGGAGGCACATAGTTTTCATACTGGGTTAATAAATCTGTCTGTAAACTGGCTCTTTGAATCTTGAATTTGTGCAATAAAATCCTAAAGGGAACATTTGTTTTATTACTAATTTTAGTAAATCTTTTTTTTAAATATTAAGGGTCATACACTAAAGTGTTTTTTTATTTTTGTTTTTTTAATGTCTGAATATGTTGATTTATTGTCTTTAATGAGTTGTGTCTGCACTGTGGTTATGTGATGTTCTGATGTTTTTTGTTTTGTGTTGTGTTATTTGGTCACCCAAGCAAATTCCATTTCAGTGAAATGGTAATAAATATTCTTGTATTCATTCCCTAATATGGGTTCAAAAACACTTGAATCTACCCTCTCCATAATTAAAATCAATAATGGTATTTGTTAGACCTCCTCTTTGCCTAGTAAACACCTACAACATTCAAACTCCACATCTCCAGGGTTTGTCTTTAACATTTTACAGTCACCAAGTCCTGCTCAAGTTAATTCAATTCAGTCATTTTCTCAGACTTTAGGAGGCACTCTGACAGCCACAGAAAACACTGTGCAACGGCCCACAGAGGATGTGCAGGACTCATGACTATTAAATTGACTTTAATTTATAAAAGTGCCACTTTTACGCACCTCTGATGGCTCTAGAAACAATGCAGTAATTATGCTGTTTCACTGACTTCAGCCACCTCAGAATCATCTCCTGAATTTCATTTCAGAGATAAAAAGTTCAAAGCTTTGAAACGGAAAATAAACGTTTGTAGGTACAATGACAAATAATGACATTTATCGGATCAAGAAATAAGCGTAAAAATTGCAACAGCGGAGCAGCATGAAGCTTGTACTGTTATCAGACACTCTGATGGATCAGCCTGCTGACTGTACCCCTGGAAGGCCTATTAACACCTCCAGAGGGCAGAGCCCAGCCCCCTCCATAAACAGCCCAGCCGGGGGTCCATCCTAATGGAGCTAAGCTCATTCCCAGCCTGGCCTGCGCCAGGTGTGGAAGCCGAGCCTTGTAATTGATAATTAGGGGGCAATAACCCAGCGTTCAGTGCAGGCCTCACAACAGGAGAGTAGCCCGGCTCGATACTGTCACTCAGTCAGATGCGGGGGGGGGGGGGGACATACGAGAGGACTGGGGAGGAGGGGAGTAATTCAAAAGGGGAGCTATCGGTGGGAGGTACGGGGCTGAAAGAAAAAGGAAGCAAAACACGTAGGTTTTAGAGTGGGATGCACATGTAAAGACTGATAGAGCAGACATGAAATATTTGAGCACAAACTCCAGCACAAAGGGGATCCACAGGGCTCAGTGCTTTGCGTAGGTGACTGATAGTAACGCTTGGAAGCAGGTTTTGACAAAGGACAAGGGGTCGGGCGTATCATTCCACACATGTTCTTGTCTTTCTGTTAAACCACAGATTTTATCAATCATAATGCCAAACTACACCTTCTCTAATCTAACTCTGCGTAGGAATAAGCAAAGTGCCCCAAACGAGCGTGACAGCTCTCAGGCAGACTTTACAACAGGGTGATAGAGTTTTTATGGCGTTCAGTTGATCCATGTGTTGCTCCATCATCCACGCAAGCAGTCGCCTACTTTTTTTTTTTCTCTTGTCTCTCATATGACACAAAGAGGCCAAAGATTTTGAGTAATGAGAAGCGGCGTTTTATTCATTTATGTATTTTTTATTATTTCCCTTTTATCTTGTTTTGTGCTGCAGTGGTGCATTAGCCCTCAGAGAAGCTATCAATCAGGGGTTAATGGGTTGTAATTGCAGGCAGGCAGGGCCCCACATCAGAGGCAGCAGGGTCTCTGGGTGGCAGAATAATCACACATGCAGTAGAGAATCCCTGGGTGATCTCCAGGGGGTTATAGGTTAAGGTAATTTCCAGCTCATTTTCCTTTTGAAAGCCATTATACTCATCCCAACGATGTATTGCATTAATCAGCAAGATTAATACAGTGAGGGGTTACAAGGAAAAAATTAAGTTTCATATGTCACTAGGGATGGAAAAATAAACTCTTGGCTGTGTAGTCACTGGAGCCCGGAAAAGATGGGCATGCCTTTCAGAGAAAGAGGAAGTTGTCCAACTTCCAGAGAGAAAAGTCTGTCTTCCAGAGAAATATGTTTCAAATTCTGTTTTAAGGGAAATACTCTAAGTGGCTAAACCAGAAAACCTGCGCTGCCAGAGCCATTCCCCTAAGACTTCTTTCTTCAAGGAGCCAGCCACCTGACGATGGTGTCTTATGTTATCTCCACAGCTGTCCGTGACAGTCAGTTGATCGCTGTCAAACGCCTGAGCCATCACACACACACACACACACACACACACACACAACCACACCCTGTCAAACAGCCACAAACAAACATCAGAGGCTGATACAGCTATGCTGGAACGTTCTAGGTTAAACTCTGGGAAACATGCCGTCTGTTTTGCTGCTTTTACTCACAGGGGGCTTTGTATTGTTTAGCAGAAAACTGCGATGGAATTCCCCCGCGAGGCAGAATTCACACTTCATCCTTTTCATCTGTGGAGAGTCAAATGAGGCGAACAAAACAATCTCTTATCTTGGACTAGTCGCTCAGGGGAGTGTCAGTCCTTGGGTTGGTGGTGCCAAAGCTGGTCGTTTTTGTGGGTTTTTGAAATTTGTGAAGTCGAGTATTGAATGGGTGATACATAGTAGATTCAAATCCAGTCCTTCTGTGTGGAGGTGGCATGTTCACCCTGAGTCTGTGTGGGTTTCCTCTGGGTGCTCCTGCTTTCTCACACAGTCCAAAAACATGGAGGTTAGATGAATTGGTGACTCTTACTGTCAAAAGGTTAGCATGGCACAGGTGGATGAAGTAATATGCAAGTCTCGCATAGCCAGCTGTATCTCCAATGAGCTGTGTTGGTTTGGAGAAAAGTCTGGCTGCAGACATTACAGGTGAAAAAAGTAGAGGGAAAAGACAATTGTAATCGTCTTGGGTGCGCTAAGGCGAGATGTAGCGATAGTGCCCTTAGAATAGAAAAGCAGAGGGAGAGGAGAAGGCCGACTGAAGCAGTCGCCCAATGGCAGGCTTATACCCACAGTCTATATCCGGTGAGTCAGACTGATAGTATCTAACTACAAATGTATGAGAAAATCTTGCAAAGTTTGCCTTCTCTGTAAGGTTGCTTACAGATTCTCTCCCTCCCAAATCTAGTAAACGTTAGCAAACTAGCCATTTCGATTGTGAAACCACTTCATTTCCACAAGCAAATAATTATCAGCCCTACAGTAGTTTAAAGATGAGGCACAATGCCCTGCAGAGGAGTTAGTGTACGTCACTGAATTTGTCTGTACAAGTCAGTGTTTTAGTGCAAACACAAGACTGGAAATAGCTTCAAACTGTTTAGCTTTATTTGAGCTTTAGCTACACTTTTATCTGTTGGGCCCCTGCATGGCAATGGTCTTTTCATTCTGTTACACCAAGCAAAGGATAAGCTTGTTGAAAAGATTGCTTTCCTTTATTCAATTAAGCTAGTTACGTCTCCTCACCATCTGTTGTTGGGTAAATCAGTTAGCTTTGTGCTAGCACTGCAGTGCTGCTTTGAGTTTTCTTGGTTATTGTTGACGAAAGGGCTGCCGGTAAACCAAGAAAACAACTTCAGGAAGTTGGAGACTGTGTTACAGCTTCCATTTACACACTAGTGAAACTGATCAACAGAGCAGGAAATTATTGTGACAGAGGACACATTATTAAGAATTTTTTTCTGCCTTCATTTAAGAACAAACTTCTCTATTAAAAATCACGCAAGTTAAAAAAAACTATGTCAGCATGAGACAAATCACTGACAAATTACTGCTAATTATAGAATAACTTCCTATTCTGATATTTCTGAGATTATATGAGATATATTTTATGGAAATTACAAAATGTACATTTTAATTTTGGGTGGATTTTACACTCCTGAGTAAAAAGGGAAAATATCTTTATTTCTAAAAAGTAGGAAACAACAAAGTATTGTTATTAATTTATTATTAGTAGCAAAAAAAAGGTGCCGATACTATAAGTTTTAATCATTTGCAATGAAATCCTCTTTAGTCATTGGTATTTTTTGAAATACTATGAATGCATTTCATTATAAATTATGATTTATGATCATCTATTAACATTTCTTACATTATTTTCATTACAAGCATCTTTCTGTATGAATTCTGATATTCATATTAAAAATACAAAACAATATGCAGACTTTATGCTAATACTTGAGCAGTGTTTAATGATGAAAAGGAAAATCCCAGCATTGTTTTAACTTGGTGTCAGATCACAATCACCAGTCATTTATCATCAGAAAAGGCATTTATGAAAATGTATGCTTGGTACATTTTGGTGTTCAGAAAAACATTTTCCAGAGATGTTCCTTCAAAGTATAACTTATTAATACCAAGAATAGGCTCTTTTTTTCTGAGATGTGTACATTAATACATCAGCATATCATGGAATTTAAAAGCAACGTTGTACATTCAGTGACGACCGATCAAAACCTCGTTGAATAGGAGTAGTTATTAATCAGGCTTGTGAATTACAGTGCCTGTGCAGACAATGTGATTTTCATCAGGATTTTAATAAAATTCATGAGTTCATAGAGGCACACACACACACACATCCACACACACACACACACACACACACACACACACTTTGATTTCTCTCCCGTTGTGCATCTCTAGATCTTTGCTCATTTCAACGCAGCCGCCCAATCTCCAAAACTCTGCGGGCATTTCCAGCAGGCAGCTGCACATGATAACTAACAGGGAAAAGGAGCAGTTATGAATGTCATTTGCAGCGACTGCTTGCTGAGTGAGAGAGCGTGAGACCACAAGAGAGACAGAGAGGGGGTGGAAGGGGACTGATTGAAGGTCCTAATGTTACATTTTAGCAGCAATTTGAAGATGTTTTCACCCCCCTGGAGTGTCTCTCAAAAGCTCTCGGGGAAAAGCCTCAGAGTGGAGACCATCTTCACATCTGGGACTTGCAAATCACAGAGGCGAGATCCCTATATGACGCCTAAATCGTCCCTTTGCTCTGCATCTCTCTAGTCTTTTTTTTTTTTCTCCAAACAGTCCCAGCCAGCTTTTCTTTCCTCTTTTCTCTCTTAGGTTTCTTCCCCATGATGTGTGCTATAATTAAAGAGACTGGTGAGGGAGGAGAGGGGAGGTGGGGAGGAGGGGGGGCTTCTACGGCTGTTCTCCATCTCATTGCCAGATGTTTAGAGGTCACTCCAGTTTATACACACACCCACGCACACACCGGAGGCTCACACTGTTGCTGATTGAGAAGAAGCAAAAAAAAACAACAACGAAAAAACGAATACATTCATGTGGACTGAGTCGTAGTGTTGACAGTGTGTTTGTCATTCATTTTAAGGTGAAAGTGGAGAGGAAAGAAAACGATAACACTGTGCTGATGATTTTACACAACCCGTCTAAACGTGGTTCAACACAGGAGACAGACTTCAAGTAAAACACGAGGCCGACCCTTTTTCTCTGTCAGGATTAAAAAACATGATCTATGCTTTCTTTGGCAGACGGCGCTGCCGTATCCTTCCAAGCCCTCAGACACGTATCGCATCTTCAGATGGTAACCTGTCAATGGTTCAGCTCCTGTTACTCGACAGGTGAGATGAACTTCTGTGTCAGACTTTATCAGGAGGAAACATACAGTATGCCTGGCTTCCTCCTGCCTGTCAGGAAAACACGGTTTTAACTGAGAGAAATTATCTTCACAATCAGATGAGGAAATATGTGCAGCCCTATCATGAGGTATTGTCATGTAAACACACTCTTACCTCTGTTTCGAGCTCGAGTGTTTTCCAACATGTTGCATCCTCTATAATGTCAAGATTCACTCATGCAAGGATATAATATTGCTAAATATTTGTAACTTTGCAGATATAAACATAAACATTCGCTTGTTTCTAAATGAAATTAAACTATTAAATGAATTACAGCAATTCTTTATAATCCTTTTTGTAGGTTAACCCTTGTTTGGTAGCACTGAGGGTTTTGGATCTCATGTTAAAATTTCCTGCTCAGACTTGAGATATGCACATATAATTTGATATTCACACAAATATTCCGTTGTGAGAACACAGAAACATTTGTTTGCAAGTTCAAGTTCAAGTCCTCTGAATGAATCTCTGGTTTCGTTTGACCCTCGGTCAGAGTCTGCATGAACACAGGCTGGTTGCCTTGGACCCTGACGTGACCCCTGCCCACAAAGCCCATGGACGTATGCCAAGCCAGCAGCAGACTCGAACCTGAAGGAGCTCCAGACAGACAGAGTGCCTAATGATTGTCCAAGAGGAGATGAGCCTCTCGTCTTCCGGCTCGTCCGGCAGCAAAACCGCCCTCCTGCCGATTGCTGAAAATTGCCCTCTGGTGAGACAGTGTTCCACATTGCACCACATGAAAGGATTGAGTGACGAAAATCCTCAGTAATAGTGAAACTGGAAGCAGGGGCTGTGGAGAGAGGGGGCCAGCAAACAGTTCAGGAATCCAGCAGATGGATCCAAAACCTTTGCTGTACTAACACGAGCCAAGACCAGCAAAGCTCCCCATCGCCTCCTCCTCAGGACTGTTTCCGGAAGGTGAAAATGTCCCGTGTTTTGGAGCCTTTCTTGCCCAGCGGTGGAGGCGTGGTGGTGGTGTTTGGTGAGGGCGAGGGCGTGGATGACGGGGAGGGTGAGGAGGGCTGAGGGGTGGAGGTGCCTCCATAGGGGCAGCTCTGCGAGTCCGGGTGTTCGCCGGAACACTCCACGGTGGGGATGTAGCGACTGTCCCACATCCCCGGGCCACACAGCTTACAAAGGTCGTGTAGGCTGCAAGGGATTCTGGGGAGGAGGCGGAATTGGTAGAGGAGGCTGCGGGCCTGGAGGAGCAGGACGAAAAATGGCAAGATGAACTAAAATATGTTGCATATATCAAACATAGAGCATTAAAACATTAAAATAAATCAATACCCTGGACTCCCAGCTAAAATATATAACAAAGCAATGTCAAGGTCAGCATTGCGGCGCGTTACCTAAAGCTAAAAAGCCGGCGTGCCTGCTCTGGATGCAAAAATCTCGGGCAAACAACAAAAGGAGTTACGCCAGCTGCATGCTAACATGAACTCACTGCCTGTGGTTGCAGCAGCACTAACACAGCATCCATAAACATGAGGACGCAGGCACAGGCTCAGTAGCAGCGATGCACATCATAAATCCTCTGCATGGCACGGCAGCAACCCATCGAACATCTCAAGGCCTCTGTGGGCAGGTTACAGTACATCAGAGCTGCTTTGCTGCCGCATTAGGCAGGGCTGCTTAATGCACACATAACAGTCGTATGTATTACTGTAGTGCTGCAGTCTGCTCATAAACCACTAACAATTCAAATACTATGAGATTAAGGGCTATAATGTGTGGTGTACACAGCTGCAGAGCAAGTAAATGGAGCCACGTAAATGCTATCGTTAAATGTCACTACATGTCATAAACCAAGACAGCCAAGAGCATTCACGGAAGCCCTTCTAACACAGAAATGTTGCATCAGAGTCACATTAAAGGCTGCCAGTTATCGGCCGTTGTTAATTTACACTAAGTTGAGCAGCGCCTCCTTTAAGCCGCTCCAGTGTGTCATTTTATACAGCCAGCTGGTGTTGTGACTGGTGTGACGTTTAACACAACAGCTTCGTCGTCTGCTTCCTCTGTTAAGATAAATGCCTGCAGTCCACTGTACAAATAGCCTAAAAATAAGTGTTTACACGGTGTACAACTGTCGGAAAACTTGGACAGTACTAATATAACACAGTAATAAATAACCATTAAATCGTAATTCCGTTGATTTCCTTTGAGTTTAATATCTCCTCTGTTAAAAAAGATGCCCAACATGCACCACAATTAATTAAAGAGGTGATTACATGGTGTAAAAGCTGTCGGAAAACTCAGACAATAATGATGTAAAACAGTCAGAAAAATCCATTTTATCAATTCTGTTGATTCTGTTAAGATAAATGCCCGCTCCTGACCCAGTCTGCTGGCTTAATCATTTACATAACAACGCCAGCTTGCCTCTGATGGGGCCTTGATACTACCTCCAGATCAAAGATGGATCAAAACTGACCCCCTAATCCACCTCTGTGACTTTTATACAGACGGGGGAAAGGCACACAGAACAAGTTTGAAAAGGCGATGTAAAAGGGGCCTGTGATACCTTGCGTAGCACCAGTTCTCCATTCATGTGCATGGAGAGGTTGCTGAAGTGGAGCAACATTTGGTCCGTGGCGAGCTGCTGTTCTGTCACATCGTCCCCATAGAGAACAATGATGGCCACACACAGGAACAGGTGGAAGTAGTCCGTCTGTGAAAGAGGGTAAATGAGAGGTGAATACTGTAAGACAAATGCAGGAAAATCTGCCAATAATTTGTATTAAATTCTAGTGTGTGTGAACGTGTCTGTATTTATTCAAGCCTTTGCTATACAGAACAAA
>JAQFJA010000009.1:12852385-12871076 GCA_029874485.1 Naso brachycentron | reverse complement strand
TGCAGTCTGATATTTACTAAGGTACACACATGGTCGAATTTAATCACATTTATAGAAGATAGATGCGATCTCAGCTAATGGCGAGAGGTCAAAAATTCTCTGTACTGGTCCTTTAACTAGACAGGAACTTAGAAAAGTTTTTACTGCACAATCTCTGAGGAAATTAAGGTAATCAGGATTAAAAAACAAAGCTGCATCAAATAATCTTTACCTCAAATGTTACTCTGGTGTAAAACAATAATGGCTAGCTGCAAATGAGCTAAAATGTGGGGGTGGGCAGGCAGTGGACTGATGGGGTATTTCACCAGTTAGGGCTCCGCTGAGGATAATACCACAACCATAAAACCCCCATCTATCCCTCTGAATGTTAGGGACCACATTAGTAATGTACTCTGTGTATGGCACTAATGTACTCAAGTCCTAACAAGCAGAGGGGATTTAATTAACACTGTTTGTTTTCCATGTGGCCCCAGTAGGAATAGTGAGCGCACACCTGATGCAATGCCATGCAACTGTTTAGTTTCAGCGCCGAGTGTTTGTGTCGTTGGACGCTCCTGAGCATCCATTCTATCTTTCTTACCTCTCTGGAGGACGCTGCTCAGGAGTTCAGTCCATGTTTTTATCGTACTTCATTTCTGAGGCTGGTATTGTTGAGCAAAAATACAGCTGTGTTTACACAGAAATATTAAATAGGAACATCATGGTACCCCTGCCCTGGAATAAAAGTTGATTTTAATTTATTTTATTTAATATTTACAGGGATAGAATAATACCTCACACTGCAGTATTTGCAGACTAAGAGAGGACGTAATGTCTGACCTTCAAGACACTGAAATCTCAACGAGGAAAAACACAAAATGACCCGACGTACGAAGAATAACACATTAACATGAAGGTAAAACTCACTAAGAAGCGTCAGATCGTTGATGAACATGAATCAGATTTGTTCATTTCAAGCTCAATTAATCAAAAGCAGAAATGAGATGATGCATGATCTTAAGGAAATCTGTGACTATAAAGCGATTTGTCAATCAACACACATTATTTGGAGGGTCAATGAATCATTTGAAGCATTTTTTTTTAAAAGCAAAAACTCCAAACATACTCTCAAAAGGGAGAATTTACTGCTTTTCTAATTCTGTTTTATACAACCAAATACATTTTTCAAGACTTTTGGACTAATGGTTTGGATAAAACAATTTAATGGTCAGAATTGGGAATTAATTGATTAATTAGTTTAAAAGAACAATGACATTTATTGTTACTTGCAGCTCTTGTCTGAATGTATGTGAAGGTTTAATGTAGGAACAAACACAATGTGACTAACGGAGGGAAGTGAACTTCCTCTTCTCTTCCACCAAACTAAAATAAAAACACAGCCCTATTGAATTTTAGTTACCAAGAACGCAAAATAACCACTTCCTCTTCAAGCCACAGAGGATATTTTCTTATGTCAGCATGCTGCAAATTCAAAACATATTACTGACAAAATCTTGACTTTCAACAAACCATTAATTAAATTGGCAGTGGTTTAGTGTAGAAACATTATCTGCCGGCAGCACACTGGCTGCTATTCTGTGATTCTGCAGCATTTTTCCCACATTATAAAATCCTGAGTGTTCACTGTTGACCAGCGTCTGCAGTGATCCACTCTTTGGTTAGTCAAAAGTCTATTTACCCTGCACCGCTGCATTGCTTTCACTCGCAGCTGCTTAGTTACCGCAGCTAAGGGAAGGACACATGGTTAGGAGACGAGGAACAAAACCACAGACATGAATCCTTGCTCCTAATGATCAACTAGTGGCCCTGGAGGCTGCTCCAGTCAAACGGTCTTTAAGGGAATCCACATCAGAGTCAGAAGAAGGGCTCTAATTACCTGAATTCGATGAGACCCTCTGATGTACTCAAAATGTTAACAGACCGTACAGAAGAAACCTGTCTCATTATCATATTCACTGCAGAGCGAGGGGGCTCGACGTGGGAAAAAAGGTGCCGGCTGAAGCTTTTGGCTGCTGGGTAAAGACAAACCGACTCATGGATCTGCAAAAGTGTCTGTGGCTTTCTGCCTTTCTGACGAGCGAGCATTATATGATGAGTGCTGACATGTTTTCTCTCCACAGACATTTTATTTCACACCCGGCACCTCCCTTTAACACTTTCCTGATTGCGCTTATTGATTGCTCAGCGCCCGCGACAAGAAGCCACAGCAGACTCACACATGGCTGAATGTTTGACTGACTGAGCGTTTGGCAGCCGATGCCGCAGCCTTCTGACAGTTTAGCTGCTGTTCCACAGTGTCAAGAATACTGCTGCGTGTTCTTCCGCCTTTTCTTTTTTTCTGTAAATGATTCTCCCGTCAAATAAACCATAAAATTATTGTCTTTTTGTACATTATTAGCAGGCAGCTTTAAATATTTTTATCAAACGAACATATTATTTTTTCTCCCTGCTTGCCCACCTCCTCTGCTGGATGTCGTGGTAGTGGGAGCGTTTCTGCAGCCTCCAGGCCTCCCGCTCTTGAGAGGTGGAGTCATAGCTGTAGTAGTGCAGCAGGAAGGGCCACACCTCGCCACGGATGGATGGGTCGATACCGCCAAAGAAGATGGCCTGGCAGAGGGTGAACAAACACAGTGAGCACAGAGGGCAAACAGGGGGCACCACAGCAAGGGATCACTTATGTCACTTCCAATGAACTGAAAAAAAACAGATGAAACAAGTGCAGGACATTTGTTATTAGATTTTTTTTTAAGACAGCGGACACCCCTTTGATTACACTTTGTTCTATCTGGTAACAATTATGTTTTTAGGGTGTTTTCACACCTGCTTTGTTAAGTTCAGTTGACTTGAACTCTGGTTCATCTTCCCCCTTGGTGCAGTTAGTTTGAACATAGTAATTAAACTCAGCGGACCAAACAACCAGACTGAGACCTATTTGAAGAAATGCTCTCGGTCCAGTTACAAACAAACTCTGGTACGGTTCGTTTGTGGTGTGAACATGATCCAACTCTGGAAGAACTGCGCATTTTTGGATTAAACCAGCTCCCGTAACCAGCTGTGCTATGCATTATAGGCTGGGAACAGCTTTGTGAACAAACAGCTAACATTTTGCTGTGACACAAACATGAACCGAGGGTTAAATGGAGCATTGACGAAATGCGTTGCCTTCTTGATATTTGGGAAGATGACCATTTAGCTCAACAGCTAGAAAGAACACAAAGAAATCATGAAGCCTTTAAAATGTTTGGCAGCTGAAGGAGAGGGGATGTGACCAATGTGATTTAAACGACAGCTCCCACGTGACTTTTGTTCATATACTTAGGTTTGCTTGAATTTTGACCTGTGTGAAACTGAACTGAACCAAAGGAAAAATGCAAATAAGTCAGAATTCATCTGCTGATTTGAACCAAATGAACCGAACTACAGGTGAGAAAACATCCTTAGATGTTTCATTACAGAAAGTGTGTGAAACTTTTGAAAAAATTCTCTGATATTCTGTCATTGTGTTGCTTATGGATGGAATTAAGGGGAAATTAAATGATTCCTCTTTTTGCTGGTGACCCGCCTGTGGATCACTGGAGGTCCCCAGACCCCACTCTGAGAAACAATGGAATTGTTGACCCAGGATGAACTCAACTATCCCGTTCTTGAGCAACAATTCATGTGTCATACCATAAGTGTTGCAAAAACCTGTAAAACCGAAACTCCTAAAAGAACAACTCTGTGTTATGTGCATGTCCAGTGAAAACAGAGCTCTTCTGTTCCTGCGTCTGTGTGTTTACTGAGAAAACATCTTGGTCACGGTCTAACTGCCATTGAGTCATTTCAGTAAGATGATAAACCTTCAACTGAGTCAAACCCAGAAAACTCAAATGACTCACAGGGTGACACTGGCCAAGACAGAGCCACTCATTATTTAGAGCCCAGCGGTGCTGATTAAAACTGAAAGTAATACAAAGTGGAGGTGAATTTTGAAAGGCTTTTGATTTTACGTGAGTCACAGGACGAATGAAAGAAAAAGGGACTGCATGAGCAGCAACAGCAGTGAATGTTTCGACTTATTATTGATCCAAGGGGATTATAAAGACACACACACACCCACAGACACACCTTGCGTAGCTTATACTCCTCCTCCACCTGCCCATTGTGGTTGAGGTGACGCAGCCAGGTGGTGACATCCAGCCGCCGATAGAGCTTCTCCTCTGGGTGGGTCTCAGCCGATGGCAGGGTGGGCCTCTGGATGGAAAACTGCATACAGGATTTCTCGACTGACACCTGACGGAAAATGTGAAAACCCGAAAGAAAGAAACTGGGAACGTTAAAGGGTGAAAAATTGCTTCGTTTCTCAATAAAACCCGACGCCAAACAGGCATTTCTTGGCTGGAACCCGACCTGGTCTTTGAGCTGAGTTTCTCTGCAGCACTTCCACTGTTGGAAAACCTCAGCCAGCTTGTCCAGGCCAGCGTGATGGAAGTGGAGGATCTTATATTGGCTCTCTCTGCTGGCTATCACCAGCTGGCCACTGGTACACGCCTCGTCACTGCAGCAGCAGGAGAAGGAATGAGAAAGACATGTGAACCCTGGGTTAGGACACCATTTTCTACTTTTTAATGAACTTCCTTCTAATCATATCCAGAGCAAATTTCCATTATTATCACAAATCAAACCGACACCGATCCCAAAACCTACAATACAATGCACAACGTTGCACAGTAGCACAACAAGGTGAATCCCAGCTGACCTGAAGAAGAGCCTCAGCGACCTCATGTGACCCAGATCCACCCTGAAAACGCCACACAACTGCTCCAGAGCCAGCACCTTCTGCTGCTCCTCCCACCGAACGCCTTGCGATCCGCCGCCGCTCTCAGAGGGGGCGTGGCTGTCCAGACTAGAGGCGGAGCTTGCAGAGTGGGCCATGGATTCCTCGCACAGCTCCCTGACAACAAAAACAAATAGACAGTAGGGAATTTTTAAGAATTAGGAATTGTTTTGAAGCAAACTGAGTCATGATTTCCATGAATTTAGAAGAAGTGAGACGTCCTGGTTTACCCCCATAACGCATATTTCTTTCCGTTCTTGTGCCTCACATTTAGACACAGTGAGATTTCTCTATGTGGAACATTAATAATGAACATCATGCAGACAGTGGCCAGCAGTGTTTAGCCCCGTGACAACTTAATAGACAAGAGGGCTTATCTCGAGCTCAGTTCTGCTGTGTCGTTTTGTGTCTCAATACGGTTCAGCAAAAAGGCTGAGAATGGGAGGAATGCATGGAGGCTACTGAGGACACACACACACACACACACAAGAAATCCGTACACACACAAATCACACTGTCTGCCGTCCAATTTCCCCTGTCATTCCCCCCATGGCCAGCCTGTTGTTCCCGGCACTGAAACCTGAGACGAGGGTTCCTCTGCTGCAGGAGGACACACACTACACATACGTGTACTAAGAAACACACACACACAAACACAAACTAAATCAGAAAACAGACAAAACTGGCTAACGCAACTGCACATCCTTCAATGCAACAAAAACACACAAGCTCTTCGACTGTCAGAATCACTGGTTGGCATTTTCAGTGTCTTCCTCTCACACACACACACACACACACACACACAAGAGAGTGGACCGTTGCTAATGACCATAATGCACTCTCAAACACGTCTCGAGACATGCTAATGCTGAGAAACAGACCAACACAGAAATGCCTTAAACCCGCTGACATTTGAGAAGCAGCCGTCTAAATGAAGTTATCTGCTCACTACTTCCTATAAAATGCTCTCATTATGTGTTTAAAAAAGTAAAACCGTTCTGTCTGAAATTTAGTTTATTAAATCTCTAACAGAAGACAAAAAAAGATCTTACAGGAGCTGTTTTTTGAGTCAGTGTGTGATCTTTCGGGTGAATGACAGAATGATCTTTTTACCCAGAAATTATTTTCCGTTGAGAGAATTTTTGCAGGTGAAGGAAAATGGCATGTTGGCACTCTGTATTAACGAGGGAGGCAGGCCAAGTCTAATCTATACCAACCTGGATCAATCATGTCTGGCTAATCATTTCCCCCGTTAGCAGATGGGAAAATAACAAGGCTGATCAATCCAAGCTGCACAGTTTCCTCAGCTATCTAGTGATTTACTGCACTCTGTCTCATGTATCACGCCACAAACAGACTTTGGAGTGCAGGGAGTCTGGGAGGGAGGCACTGAGGGCTCTGGTAAGGGAGTTAAGCAATCTGAAATATGGAGGAGCTGTTTAAAAAAGCACTACCGTGCACGCTTTTTATAACTCCAATGACTGTAAAGCTCGGGCTGTTAACAAGGCCTACGAGCCCATTTACAGCAGACATTTCCTCCACTCTTCTTGCCGGCTTTCATGTGCAAAAAAAAACCAATAAAAGAACAACAACAACAAAAAGTTTTTTCTGATTTTTCCGCGTTTAAATAAAAGTGCAAAAACCATGGAAAATGTGGCGAGAAAGCACACGATTCTTGGCATTGCAGCACGGATCGTCGGCTGTGCTGCATTCAAGCAGAAACTCAACGACTGATTAACAGCGTCTGTCGGTGTCAACAGCCCGATTCTGTTCATGTACTGTAGGCAGCAGCCAAGCCATAAACTGTACAGAGAGTGCATTAAGTAAACAAGCTGTTTTGACGGAGTCAGCCTGCCGCAACTGGCATGTCCCACCAGATCAAACTGCCCCGAGGCCCTTCATAACACCTCTCCCCACATACGTGAGGCTTTGCCCTGGGGGAAGGTGCTGCCAGGTCACCCTGAGAACCAGAACCAAGTGCTTCAAGCCTCCAGGGACTCCCAGGCCCTTCAGCCGAACCCTGGAGAGGGAAGCAAGAGATGAGGGAGGGGCTCGGGTGGAGGGGGTGGCATGGGCTCTGCGAGAGGTCAGTACAGTTTGGAGCTTGGAGAAAAACATCGGCCAATTTTCTTATCCATTGATCATGTGGATTTTGAAGAACCCCCAAACTAAAACATCACATATTCAAGTCAGGTGTAGTCCTCTATAAAGGGGGTCAAGCCCTCAAAAGGGTCGCAGAAAAGATGTGAGGGGTCCTGAGTTTATTAAAGTGCCTACAATGATTTCACACCACTACAAATTAAAACTCACAACTTCTAAAACCAAACGGCTGCACCTGTGATGATTTATATGCGTTCTATTAAATGTTCAGTTGCATCACTTTGTACAGATCTGCCTTCACGTTGACTTTAGAGGGTGTTTTTATGTTAAAATGTATCAAAAAGGACACATTAAATCTACTTTGATTCAAGGCTGTAAAACTACAAAACGTGTTAAGTTCCCAGAGGGGCTCCAGCGCTGTTTGGAAGTGTAACATGATAGGAGAAATAAAAAACTAACTCTTAGTTCTTGTCTTCTTCAGACTTTTACAATTTTTTTAATACACCAAGGGGAAAAAAACAGTATCTAACAAGTGACAAGTGTTTGCTTTTAAGCCCTCACAAGCCAAAAACATTCAATTATCTAAGGTGTAATCACCTGCTAAATTTCTCCCAGTAAACCCTCAGGAAGGCAGCACACACCGACAATCAACAGCAGCTTCGTAAACGGCACTGAAACTTGAAAGAAACTTGTTAAGAAGCTTGACAGAGATTGCTGTGGATTTCTCTCCCACCACTCTCCTCTTCCTCCCCCCCCTCCTTTTCATCCGCTCTCGCTGTCCCATACGCGTTTCTTTCTCTTTGAATGATTCCAAGTGACATGTTTCCAGTTCCTGGCCCCTTAACAGTGTCAATTAAAGCAAGAGAGAGAGAAAGAGAGATTGAGTGGGTTCCAGGGTTTTGGCTGCTGCTCCGCTCTCTTCAACGCACTAATCCGGAGAGCTGACATTCAGCCCAGCACAACAACCCCGGGAGCACTGGGAATCAAAGGGCTTCACACAGACTTTAGTGAGGGAAGGGGAGAAGGAGGGGGGGCAAGATATTTGAGAGGTGGGCAACACTGAAAGAAACAATATTGAGGAAAAACAGAGGGACTGAGCAAGAAGATGCAAGATACAGTGGAAGGGACGGATGGAAAAGGAGGGAGAAGAGAAGAAGGGAAAAACAGGCAAAAGAGAGACCTGATACAAGTGCCAGAGAGACACTAACAGCGAGCAGAGCTCAGAGGAGCCGAGGAAGAGAACGACAGAGTAAAGGTTAGCAGTTGTGAAGCAGAGAGAGCTGCCAAGTCACACACTGACTGTACTTACAGCAAGCCGGGGTCTGAGAGTGGTTAAAAAAGGCTTAAACACACACTGACTCGCCCTCCCTCCCTCCTTCACACACACACACTGACAAAGGCTCACACATTCTGGGCAACAAGTCAGGCCAAATAGCTGCGTGAGGAAACGACCACGGAGGGAATCATAAAGTCAAACGGCCGTGAGGTCCGAACAGCAACATAACCAACTGTCCAGATGGCTCGCTTGATTAGAGAACAGTCTCTGGAAGCACTGAGGTTTTGGGGTTTGAGGGATTTGGGGACTTATTTTGGGCCATCTGTGATATTATAAAACATTCAGATTAAGAGCTGTTCTTACTAAATGAACCCGTCTTGAACTTGATAGCCTGTCATGCCTCTTACTGAAGTCGTCTACCTGCTGTCACTCCCCAGGGACATTCAGCTGAAGTGCAGGAAGCCACCATGTGGCCTCTGAGCGAAAACCACCCCTTAACAGAATCAATTCTTTTCTTTTTAGCTCCACCTTGTGGCAGCTGAGAGTAACTGAAAAGGTAACAAAGAAACAGCTCGGTTAGTGTGCTACAGCAGGCTATTACTCAGTTTCTGAGATAAAACTGCTTTTTCTGTCTGAACGCATAGAAGAACAAACTAATCTTCTTATTCTCACAACACAGAGCAGCTGAGGGCAGATGTGAATGTTAAAGTGTGTTCAATTTTAGATCAAATCAAACATGAGAGGCATGATCTCTGTCTCTACAGTATTTGAGCACCTCTATAATGTAACTGTACAATGCAGGACATGTAGGAACACACAACTTAATATTACTTTGCAGCATGTTCAGAGTGTTTGCATATGTCTTCCATAGATGCTCGACAAAAACAAACTTTTCTGTCTTTAACATATGTCTCACAAAACACAACATGAGAGTATCTTTACTAAAGACCATAAACACTGCACTGTACATCTTTGCACTGAGGTCATATCCTCTCTGTACATGGGGTAGTTTATGAAACAGCTTACATGCAGTTGATTTCATGTTTTTCACTCAAATTTTTCAAATTGAACTGCATGTGTTTAGGACAACAAAAGCAGCTATGCAGCTGTTATCAAGAAATATAAAATCCCATTTTTGAATTTCTGATCCAGTCTCACTGAACGGGACTAAAGGGGTATTTTTCACTGAGGATCGACCTCAAAAAGCAAATACACAACTTCATCATTTTTCCATACACTGGAAAACTTGAAATGTGGTTAAAAAAAATACATTTAATTTATTCCCACAGTAGTCCTCTATACAGGCCTAGAGATTAGTTTGGAGAGAACACCAGTCACTATTCCACTTGATGCTCAAATCAACATAATTTTCTACATCAGATATAAAAAAATCTATCAAATAAATCCTGTTGTTTGTTTAGTCTGGCTGAGTGTGAGGGGCACTGACTGGGCTTGAACTAGTTAGTATTCCTGAAATTCGACCCTGATTGTTAAGTGTTCCCCATTTGTCCTTAAAACTTCACTCAAAGTGTGAATTTGCATAATGGATTTTGCAAATGTGATTCAGTTACTTTGAAGCTGACAAAATCTTTCATGTTTCTGTTGTATTATAAAACTCCATCAGGCAGAAGATGACTGTTTTTGTGTCATTTCAAGACAATTACAAACATTTTAGGATTATGAAAACACCTTGTCTAATAAAAGCTTTCATGTTCGACAGAACAGACTCTCCTCTTGAAGTTGCTCCTCATTGATTCGCAGTGGCAGTAAAAGATTCAGCAGCCAGCAGAGTTAGACCCCAAAGACCCCGACAGAAACATCACTGGGATATTAAACACACATAACGCTTGAGGCGAGAGTGTTTCTGCCAATATGTATTCAGAACCCCACCAGAGCTAATGTGGTACATCAGTGAATTTTCAAGGTAGAATGAGGCAACTTCAGGAGGTACAGGGACTCACTCACAGATACTACAAAATAGTACGGTTATCAAAGGAATAATTATATAAAAATCATACAGAAAGCAAACTGTCACAAACACTGCCTGAAGGATGTTTTGCTATATAAGTTAAAAAAAATCCCCACATAGACTCTCACCTTTAGATAATAATTTTCAAAGCAAAATAAATTCTATTTTTTTGGGTCTTTTTTGTCCTCATTTAAAAGCTGGGGGTATAGAAGCAGCCAGGAAACAAGAGGAGATAAAAAGAGGAGTATGACATGCAGAGGCATTACAGTTGTATTGTATGTAGCGCACCTCAACTATTTAGCTACCAATGTGCCAAAACATCCCAACTTTTCATAATATGTGGCAGAGCAGTGGAGTTATGAGGTAGATAGACAATGGACATATTTTCCCACTGTTGAATGACGAAACAAAGAAAAACTGAACTCCGCAGTATTAAGAATGATATCATCACCCCTGAGCGAAGCTTTTTTCTGCCTCTCACTGACCTGCTTTCACTGTCCAGGAACACCGAGCCGCTGCTTTCGCAGAGGGCCTCGCTGACGGGGGACAAGCAGAACGGGGAGGAGAAAGTGTCCGAGTCTGAGCCCATGGTGCTGTCCCGGCTCACTTCGTCCGACAGCTCACAGGAGCCCTCGTCGCCCTCCTCCGAGGGCAGCTGCTGCTGGTTCGAGGACAGATCCGCTCCTGCCTCTCCCACCAGGCTGTGGCTCTCTGCGGAGGTGCTGCTGGTAATGTTCCTCTCCTCATCCTCATCTTCCTCCTGGGCTGCTGGGTGACGGGAATGCGGTCTGAAGGGGAATGTTGGCATAAAACACACTCAGTATCACGCATAATGATTTAGGACTGCTTACCTTGTAAAAAATGCTTTTAATCTCAGTGTGACGGTGGTTTTTCATACATTAATGCATGTTTATTCTAATATCTTTACTTATTAACACTATAAAAGAATTAAATATTATAAGAACTTTTCAGAAGATCCCAAGAACACACATTATTAGAGATGACTTTCTTACCGTCGGCCTCTGCGGCGTGCGTTCCTGCGTACAGGCGAGCTTTCCGGTGTGATGTAGCGCAGAGCTTCTTCATCCTGCCTCTGGATGCGGGAGTTGGGCACCCAGGTCAGAATCAGCGTGGTGCCCAGGCTTTCATCCTTCTCCGTGTGCACACACAGGTAGCCTGCAGGGGGCAGCACAAACCACGCTACAGTTAGGAACAACAATGTCAAGAAAAATAAGATAACATAAGTGGAGCGAAGGAGCAGGCAGCGGCGCACTGATAACTATCACAATGTTTTTAACCAAATACCTCAATATTAATATTGTGATTATATTGTACGGATGACTGTTGGTGCTTTCACATAAAATTTTTGATAAATAATCATGAGTAATGTGGATGTAATGACTGAGTGGATAAAGCTAAACATTAGAACAACCAGAACAGTCTGGTAAGTTCAAAATAAATGACATCACCTACGTGTAATGCTGCCTTTGAAACCAGGGAAAAGACAACACTTCAGTCACACGATGATATCCGAAATCTAACACGATATTTAGTCTCACGTCGCAATATTGATATAATGTGGATAAATTGCCCAGTCCTTCTTTACTAGCATACATAAAGCAAGTTAAGACTATAACACTTTGTTACAGCTAGCGTGAGATAACGGTACTCAGAAGCTTTGAGGTGTCTACTGAAATATGCAAACACCAACTGACATCAGAGGTTCTCCAGTCAAACCACATCTACATCTGATCCTTTTTATACCCAGTTCCAGTAAAAAGAGACCAGTTATCTAGACTATTTGCATGGTTTTGCACAGCCAGTCACTGAAGCTGTCTTTAAGTAACTATGATGCATCATGGGCCTACTACTACTGAAAGTATAACCGTGGTGCTTTTGACAGAGTCGGCAGTTCACCTAGACGAGGATACCGAAACATTTGAAAGTACGGCTACCGTACGCCTGTAGTGTACAATGGAAACTAATGCATAAATTGCAGAAGGATTATTCCAGGAAAAACTGAGAACACAAGCAAAATGATAAAGCTCCTCATCAAACATTGAGAAAACTCAAGAATGGACGACTGCACCAGGTTCACAAGGTTGCTTCGGGCATGCTCTGGTGGGCAGATTTCTGTGCTAAGTTCCAAAATCTGTTTTGGATTCTCAGCTTCAAAATGTGCAAAAATCATTTACAGAGACGGTATCTTACACAACTGAATTCTTCTTTTCGCATGATGAGCTCTGATGAAGTACTTAATTAGTACTGGTATCACTTTGAGGGTACTGGTACTGTAATTTTGTTAAATGATGATCAGTTGTAATTAGAGCTGTCTTAGCATAAGGAGGAATAATTACAGTTAGACAGCAGTGAAAATGAGTTTGCTGTAAAAGCCTGTGTGATACTGACAGCAGAACATCTGGCCTGCAGCTGTAAATATGTTGTGTGTTTTAGACCATTTTTTAATCTTAGCTTGTATAGCTTGATTTGTGTACATTTTGTTTTGAGTCCATTTACACCACAAAGAAACACAGCAGGAAATGTGGTAACACTTCATTTAAACCATCCATGTATAACGCATCATAAACATACTTACCATGTGTTACAATAGTGCTGTATATTCATAGTTATAACAAAAGTTAGGGTTAACTCTATCTATAACCACATATAACCAATTATAAGTGTGTTTATAATGCGTTATAATGTGTTATAAATGTTCATGATGTGCTATAATGTATTATAGAGACAAACTTCATTGAAAGCGTTAACGGAAACGCTTTAACATCAGTCGTGTCTGACCTGGGTGGTGCTCTGGGAGGCCGGGCAGAGGCTCTGCAGGGTGCACACAAACATTATTTTTGGAGAAGATGATCTCGCCGTCCAGGCCCGAGCGCAACGATGTGCCGCCCGCCCCGGGGTTAAAGGTCAGGAGGTCGGAGGCCTTGGAGGAGGCACGCCGCAGGAGCCGACCCAGAGACATCTCCTCAGGCACCGGGACACTGGGCCCATCCTCTGGAGGAGAAGAGAGAGATTTAGGTGGAGGAGGGGAGGATGGTGTATGACGGAAATGGCAAAAGAGTGTTAAAGAACAGAGGACATAGGAAAGAACAGGAAAAGTAACGTATTTGAAGGACAGCATGGCACAGCTTGGCACCAGATCCTCACCTATACTTCACCTCCTCTGTCACACGTGTGCCTGTATTTACTGCAGTGTCCTTACTGCAGGATCCCTCTCTCCTCTGCACTCGTCCAGCATTTCCCTGTGCCACATTTTCTCTGTTGCCAGCTGCACCCACTAACACAAACACATTCCCAGGATCTGTGGATACTGTACTGTACTAGTGTCACCTAACGTGTCCCACCTTCTGTAAACAACACACACGCACACATGCACCAGTGTGTACACACACAGAGACATGTGCAAACACACTTCCCTCAATCCGTGTGAAATTCCAGCAGTTATCAGCGGCCAACAGATGCCGTTAACATCAGCGCTGAACTGGGATCAGCGTGTGGCACCGCCAGTGATTAACTTGCCTGCTTCAGAGAGAAAGTTTGCTGTAATGAGACAAACGTCAAGTCGAGCTAAAGGCGAAGCAGCTCTTTTGAAGATGCAACATGGTGTGCTTTCTTCTTTCTTCTTTGAAAAGGGAATCTTACTTTTTAGGCTCAAAGAACACTGAAAGCAGACAGAGTCAAACTCTTTTGGTTCACCTCACGCAGATGTCATTCACTCAGTTTCTTTTATTCTGGGTGTCTGCATCTGTGGACTCTCTCAATGTGAGCTATCTTCTTTTCTTGTCGGATGAATGCCGACACACACTCCTCATTCCCTCTGAGTTTCGTTCCCTCTGTTTCCCTCAGAAGGAATGTTTACCTCCGCCTGATTAAGCAGGCACCCCACTTCCTGATGCCAGGACCCAGACAGGAAGTCAGCTGGCATGACATCCAGGCATGACCTTGCAAGGAGAGACTTAGTGTGGGCATCATTTAACTCACATTTAAAAAAGTGTTTTTTTGATTTTTTTACCAGAATTTTACTATCATATGGAAGTAATTCTGATAAAGAGGGGCAGCTGTTTCTTGGAAATGTCAACAATCATGGACTTTACTGTGGAGTCAATCACATAGGGCTGTCAGGATATCAGATTTTTGGTGTACAATTATTGTGGCCTAAGGCATTGATGATGACAATAATTGGAAAAATAAAAAGGTATTAGTTGAACTCGTGATTTTCATAGTTCATTGGGAATTTTGTCTCTTTTTTGGCAAATAAAGTACATTAAAAACACAAGATAAAAGAAAATGCTGAAGTGGCACTATTTTTCATACAATATTAGCATATATGTATTATTAACACAATATTAATATTCAACAGTTATTGTCACTACCAGTTAGTGTCAACACCCCTGCAATCAAAAAGTAGTTAAAAATGCCAATCACTGGGGCGCCCGGTGGCTCAGTCGGTAGAGCGAGCGCCCCATATACAGAGGCTATGTCCTCACGCAGCGGACCCGGGTTCAATTCCACCTGTGGCCCTTTGCTGCATGTCATTCCCCCTCTCTCTCGCCTGTTTCCTGTCCACTCTTCAGCTGTCCTCTAAATAAAAGACACAAAAGCCCAAAAAAATATCTTTAGAAAAAGAACAAATATAACAACAGAAACAACAATGCATAACGAGGCTACAACACCAACAGCACACACAAAGTCAGCTAAAAGGCAAATAAGAAGATAAATGAGAGCAGAAAAGGCCAAGTTGAACAGATGAGTTTTCAGGGCTTTTTACAAAATGTCCCAGAAGGGGCACAGCGGATCTGAACAGGGAGAAAGTTCCAGAGGGTTGGGGGTGCAACACAGAATGCTCTGCCCCCAAAAGATCAGAGGCGAGAGTGAAGAGTGGAGAGCAGGCCCGTGTCTGAGGACCGCAAACAGAGATGTTTTCTGAAGTCTGTGGAATATAATGTGTAGGCCAGGACAACTCTGCAGCACACAATATTCGAATTGAAATGGTATTTTGACATAAACATTTCTCCTTTACCAATGTTTTAACCCCAGCGATTTAAAATTTGCAGTAGGTTGTACTGCAATTTCAATTCAATCTTGATTAATTGTGTAATTCTGCCTGTGTGCATGTTCTCTTACGTTGTTTTATTTGTCTTCTCTCACTTTGTTTCTCCTCTTGTGCGCTGATTTGCTCAGCTGAACAGCCAATCAGAGTGGCATTTGGCTGATAGGCTCTGCCGCTGATTCAACAAGCTCAGTTGAATGAAAAGCTGTCGACAAAGGCCGACTAGTGCTGATTGTGCACGACACATTGCAGAAACTAGGGCCACAGTGTCGACTGAGTGTGTCTGCTTTCTCAGCATTACTTTTGGATCACCTCATGCCCTCTAGTGAGATATGTCATTATACATTAAGTGATATGAATGGATACTGGCAACAACAGTGTGGAAAGTGTTTTTACAGCCTCGGTTCCATACATTTCATTTTGGTTTTATGTACCAGAGTTTTGAGATATAACCTTCAGAATGCTGAGGACTAGCAGCTTCACCACAGAAGTAACAATATGCCTCAATACAGAAGCGTCTCTAATTTTTCTGTAGTGAAGCTGCTGCTCCTCAGTATTTCATTAATAATTTTTTTGTTATAACAAAAAATTATCACATTATAACTTGATAAGTTTTCAGTTTATACAATATAAATAGTATATTGTAACAATAAAAGTTTCACATTGTAACAAACATTGTAAGTTTGAATGCTAGAATAACGTAAAAATATCACGTTAAAACATGTAAGTTATTGTTTTAACAATAAACTTATCATGTTAAAATGTGATACTGATTCTATTTTTATTTCTATGGTGTGACAGCAGTAAGCTTCCGTACTTCTGTGAGGGTCAATCCGCGGTTACCTTCACCTGATAGGTCACATGTGTCAGTCTGTTCTCAGGGAATCTGAGGCAGTCTGCTGAATTGTGGTGGTGTGTGTCAGTGGCGAGGCCTGGCGCCGCTCTGTCCGCCAAACACCACGTCACCTCCTCAGGCTCCTCGCTCCTTTATGCCGCTTTTTATTTCCCCTTTCTTCTCTCCAAAAAAAAAAGGAACCAGAGCCCCGAGGGGCTAAAACACAGAGAGAGAAAGAGCGAGAGTAAAGGATTGATGAGAAGAAATAAGAGATAATGAGCGGGAGGGACAGAGATGGAAAAGAGAAGATAGAAAGGTGGTGTAATATAAAACTTGGAATTACTGTGACGCATATTGGGGTTAGATGTCAGGAGAGCAGCAACACGGCAGCCAGTGAGAGCGTTTTATAGACCTACCGTTCAACTCATTTATACAAACCGTGTTACCTAAAGGCATGCAGTGGAAGAAATGTGCACACACGTACACACACACACACAAACACAGGTGTTCAGCTACCAATTTTTCTTAGTTTGCTTTTGTCATGCAAGGTTGACAGTTTGAGTGTTTTTGGCCACTAAAAGCAAGCAGATTACAATATGGTGTTTAAAGGTAAAGCAGCTTTGTTGTCATTATACAATGAATTGTACAATGAAATTGTGAGGTTAGAGTGGAGGGTTAGTCCCGAGCAACTGTGAATGAACACACCGCCACTTTGGGCCAAACTAACCTAATGCGCCTAACATGCATGTTTTGATGGTGGGAGGAAACCCACGGGGACATGGGGAGAACATGCAAACTCCACACAGAACCCAGGACCTTCTTGCTGTGAGGTGACAGTGCTAACCACTAAGCCACCGTGCCGCCAACCTTCCACTCTAACCTCACAATTTTGTTTTACAATTCATTGTATAATGACAATAAAGCTACTTTTGTAAAAGGAAATGTTATCATCACACAAAACCGCACTGTAGAACAGAAGTTTCCAGCCATTTGGGTTGTGCTTACACAGAGGCAGCCACTTGTCACCCTTCATCACAGGGGGAACATATTACAGATTTTCCTCCCCTTTTTTTTCTTGACGGACTTGAATCAGAACTTTACATTATTTCACTCCCATGCTGAAAACCACTGATAGGGTCAGATGTGTTTTAAATATGGTGTCAACAGTTCGACAGTGCCTCCGTACACAGAGACGACTCTTTAGAGAAACTGTTTAATGTAGTGTGTGAGAACTGAATCATGACTTCAAACTCATCCAACCACTTTGAGATGACTTTAAACTCCGGCGCTGAATCAGAACTGACCATCAATATTAATCAATATCAATATCAATATTATTGCGGAACATCACTGATGCTCTTGTGGTTGGATTTGGAATGAAATGCACAGAAGTCACAGAGGTGTGTAGTGTCTAAGTGTCCATATACTTTTGTCACAGTGGGTGTATTACTGTTGAATTTGTAAACTCTTTCAGATCTTTACAGGCTGCACATAATGTGAATGCATTTTGTCACCAGTAGCGTCAATCTTTGCTGGAATTTGAACATGAAGATTCTGACCAAAAACACATGTGACATGTTAAACACTCTGGTCTCTGGTGTGATTAACTCTGTATGTCAGGTGGTTCTGATTCCTCAGCGTAAGCAATTCCTGTTGTAAGTTTTTAAGCCATTTGGCCTATTTACGCTTCAGACTGAGTAGAATATATACAGTGACAGCTGCAGAAATAAAGGAGGATGTGTGGTATTCATTTCTCTCTGTGGTTCTCCCTCTGCTGTCTCAACCACCTGGAACACAAAAGCATCTGACAGCAATCAGCACGAGGGGAAAAATGCATGAAAACAAACACTCTTGTTTGGAGCACAGGCTTCCTGGCTTTACTCAAATGCTCCATTTGGACGACCCTCTAATGTTCTGCAAGTGGAGATGCTGCAGAGCTAAACATTTTAAATTAGGGTGAAGAACAACTAGAGAATACACAGGAGACGATGTGAACAAGATCTTTTGGACATGCTGTGGAGGAGGAGAGCAAAAAAAAGACAAAAGGGTCATTTAATATGGCTGATGTGGTGACTGTGGCAGTGGAAGGACAGCTGGTGAGCCGACGCTGTTAATGTGTCTTCATATGGACACTTTGGCTTCACTGAGCTTCAGCAGGACAGTCAGGCGGGTGGATGGGTGGGTGGATGGGTGGGTGGCTGCAGTGCTGGGTGGCAGGGTGCTGCTGCTGCTGCTGTGACGCCCAGGGGCGCCGACATGCCCCACAAAGAGGAGGGAAAAAGGAGAACAGATGTTGACAATCAGGTCTTTTCTTCTCTCTCCGGTTAGTGAGAGGAAGGAAGCAAAATGAATCTTGGGTAACTTATTATTGGATTTTGGGGATAAATTGGAGAAATGTGTCGAGGTTGTTATGCTGACAAGATCCTGCTGGAGTTCAGCAGATCGAGGCATCAACATGCTGACAGGAGTTTGTGTTGACATGAGATGCTTTTACACACTGCGGCACACATTTCAGAAATGTATCTATTGCTACAATAATTCACTGAACGACTGTTTTCATATGTAAGACAGCCAGTGGTTTCTGAGGACAAACAACAAATACAGACAACACATTTTTATTCCATGAG
>JAQFJA010000009.1:12659016-12671836 GCA_029874485.1 Naso brachycentron | reverse complement strand
CACAACGACTATCTTCATACAGACTGAACTTTAACCTCTTCCTTCCTGAACATGGTACTTCTCGTGCTCTGTGTCTTCCATGGCAAATCCCCTCTGCCTCCTCCTACCACAGTAAATTGTCAGGGATCAGGTAATGATCTCCCACAAGTGCCACAGCTGCCACCTGCTGTAGCCTGATCATTAAGTGGGGGAAGAGAGCACAGGCCTGTTCAGTTCACAGGTCACCCAGGAGGACCACTCACAGCGAGACGCTTAACACACAGGACTGGATAGGAGAGACACTAATTAGTAGAGTGAGTGTGTGTGTGAATGAGGGAGGCAGAGAAAGCAAAGACAGGCAAGAGAACGGATGTGTGTCGTAAACATATACCCTTATGTGGTGCGTCTCCAGTCCCCTCAGGATAATGTATGGCGTGGTATGTTTTTAATTGGGCTATTAGCTATGCAGTTGAGCTCAAGAGTGATGCCCCCTGTCAGACACTGAAGGGTTAACAACTGGGGTTAGCCTTTGAGGTTCAAAGGCCTCTTGTTTACATTTGACTGAGCTGCCCCCAGGAGGGTTCCACCCTTACCTTTTGAAACAAAGCTGCCCAAGCCCACGACAAATAGCCCGCATTAATCACGCATATTAATATGTTTGCACAAAAACCGACTTTGGCATAACCCTCCGTATAACAAGACACTTCAACAAAGGTGTTGAATTCTGCGAGACTTTACTTCAATGTCAGAGAGAGTGTTGTTTTGTTGAACCCGTGCCAGCTTGGTGTCCCCAAAACAGAGGATTAATCACTTGTTGATTTGACTGCGGTGGCGTACCCCACCGCCAAAGCAGGCAAACATGGATGAACTTTTGCACAGCATCCGACTGCTTTTGAAGTCGAGCATTGTGTAACCTAATAAGCTACCGTTTTCTCACAACATCTGCTTGTCAACCTCGCTTTCAACTCCATGCCTTTGCCAGCCAACCTAAAATGGGGGGATTTAAAGAGGAGAAGAAAGAAAGAGAAACAACATAACCCCCTCTTTGAATCTCCTCTTTGGGTAACGAGGTGCAATTACGGCCAAATGATTGTGATATTTTACCCTGCTGCATAATCAAAAGAAAACTCTCTTATTTTGTAATGTAAACATGATTAGGGTGTTTTGGATTTTTTTAAACTGGTGAGCTGAAAGCTGCCTAAACTTTCAGACGCATTTTGCTGAAAGACAGTGAGTGTACTGGGAAGTTATAAACCTGGTTCAAGAGAAGAATTTCGTCAGTTCAGTGGGCTCAGTGTGAGACGAACAGTAATGGTAAACAGATGGCCCTTGATGATGCCATGACAGGAGGAAGAAAAACAGGTATGGAGATGAAATATATGTATGTGGAGGCAGGCCAGACAAGAAAGGAGTGTCAAAGTGGCCTGACAGGAAATATATCTAACAGTTAAAATATGTGAATTAGAAACAGAGATTTTAATGATCTTTTAGAGGACCATACCAGCGTTACTACATGTAACATATAGTAACACTGGTATGGTCGTTTGTCAACGTCGGCCACATAAGTTACATAAAACCCAACCATTTTTCTCAAAATAGCTTTATCTATGAGATATCTGGTTTACTTACATTTTGTCCATATTCAATAAACACTACAGAAAGTTCCTGAAAATGTGTGACATTAGTTAGACAGAATGTCTGTCAAAATCTTATTTACGCTAATATTTGATCTATGAAGGTAGCAATTGTACAGAACTATTTTTCCAGGCGTAATAACTTTTGTGTTCATGGCTCCTGGCTCTCCTCTCTTTCTCACTTGCGATTTTCTAACAAATAAACGCAGGCGTTCTCTTTAGAAGGGTGCATTACCTATACCTAGCAACCTTCACGTGTCCTGTAGTGTTTTGAGTTTCTCGTGTTTCATTTGTAGAAGACAGGGGCAATCTCTGCTAATGTTGAGAAGTCAAAAATAGACTGGTATGGTCCATTAAAGTTGATTTTTACTTCTGCTCGATTGATATATTTTTGATGATGGTATGGATTCCTCATAGTAAAGACAACATGGAGACAATTGAAGAAAGGCTCAGATGAAACTTCTCTGGGTTAGTCTGAGTACTACTTTGCACGATTGTTGATTGGGTCCAAACATGAACTCTCGTCATGATTTGAAATCCGTGATGATGGTGGTGTCGTCTGCAAACTTCACAATGGAATTCTCCCCATGTCAGGAATTGTGGTCATGGGTGTACAGCATGAAAGAAGGGCAGTGTGCACACGACTGGGACTCAGGTGTTGAGCACCAAAGTGGAGGCGATGCAACTGCCAATCTGAGGGGTCTTGGGTCTGTTTGTGAGGAAGTCCTGTATCCAGCTGCAGATGGTGGTACTCAAGCCCAGAAAATTGTCCAGTCTGTTTTAACGGGAGAGACTGTGTAGAATGCTGAAATCAATAAACAGCATTCTGAAGTAGGTGTTGTTACCTTTAAGGTGTGTGAAGACTGAGTGGAGTTCAGTGCAGAAGGCATTTCTGTGGATTTTGAATGCTAACTGGTCACTTCATTAGAATGAGGAATAGTTTCACAGGGTGGTCATAGTTTAGACAAGACGCTGCAGATTTTTTAGGAAGCAGGGGGAAATTCTCCTGTTACTGTGATATGATAAGAATGTTGGTAATAACATCACCTAGCTGACTGGCAGATGTTTTTAGCACACAGCCAGGGATATTATCAGGCCCAGCAGCTTTACTCATATTTACTCTAAGCAGGATTCCTCTTTCATCCGCTGTGGATACTGATACGGGCCTGTTCTCTGTATGTAGGGAGACTTTACAGCTGACTCTTTGTTGAGGAAATCAAAGTGAGCATAAATTGAGTTAAACTCATCTGCCAGCGTGTCCTCACACATGATCAGGACCCTGTGATATTCTGGATCGCTTGCCACATATCCTTGTTATGGTAACGGTGGTGCATGCAGATGAAGTTGCCAGTGGCTCCCTCAAACCTTTAGACATTATTAACATAAACACAGCAATCAACATCGCAAAAAGAAGTGCAGGGTTTTGATTAAGTGCAGCGAACCTTGAAACGATCACTACCAACGGCATCTTTGGTCCACTCAGCAGCTGGACCAAATTTCACTGCAAAGGCTGCAAGGAACCCAGGAAAAAAATGGATGAGAGCAGGAATCAGATGTAAGCCAACCCAGCTTGGACCTCAGGCTGAACCTGTACTCAGCCTACTTCTGGCTAATGTCCAGTCATAAGAAAATTAAAAGGATGAATTAGGACTCATCGTTAACTCAGCAACGGTGAATCAGAGACTGTTGTGTTCACATCTCCACCAAGACATCGCTCCACCCAACTGACAGAAAACAAGACTAAGGTTAAAGGAGGGAACGTGGACTCTGTTTACATCAATGATGCTTGGTGCTCAAGTGCAGTTAAGGTTGATGGACCTTATCTATCAGATGTCAAGGTTTTTGCTCAAATGTCATGTAAATTATCTTCCCAGTTAATTCACCAGTGTGTTTGCTGTTCTTGTTTATACCTTGGATCACATCTGTACAAACATTCCTGGCAGTTATAAAGCTCTCCCTCGTTCCCATTTTGGTCTATCAGATCACTTCTCCCACTTTAATTGCCTATTTACTCCAAGCTGATAAAAACGATCCAACCATCAGTAAAAACTATAAAAGTGTGGACAGATAAAGCTACAGCTGCTCTAAATGACTGTTTGAGTGCACAGACTGGCACATGCAGAGGTGTTACCACACAGAACTACAGTACATCAATCTTGAGGGATAGACATAAACGGTGACATCACACATCAGCAAGTGCGTTGATGATGAAGTGATAACAAAAACAACAAAATCATTCCTGAACACGTGCCAACATGTACACTCAAAGATTCCTGTAGAGATGCTTCATCTGTTCACACTTGAAAAGTTTTTGCTGATGGGTTGACCCTTTCATCAGCTGACAGTAAGTGCAAACCTTCACTGCTTTCTATCACAAAACAAAAAGTACGCAATTAATACAAGACACAAGCAGATAACATAAGACAAACTCTCTAGTGTTGCAGTGATAATGAAAAGATCAAATTTGATAACAAACCAGAAAACTAATATAAAAAACAGTTGTCTTAACTAGGGGTGTCACAGTCTTGACTGATCGAATTGACGTCACAATCTCGAAAATCCTGATCCTGAAAAGTGGCTCTATAAGCTGCTTCATGAAACAGACAAACGGGCCATTCCTGGTTATATAATATGTCCATGTTTAGCCTTGTGTTTTAGTGTCAATACATGAGAGGACACCACTAAACATTTGGCGGGTTTCCAGTCTTTTAAAACGAGGCTTTATTGTATTTTTTGACAGATTGCCTGAGTGCACATGCTCCTCCCTTGTTTTTAGCTGGTGGTGACGCCGGAAACAAGCTCCAGCTCTCAGGACTGCGCCGGTTGTTATGATAATGCTGTAGAACATCGTATATGATTGTGAATATCTGTATTATAGGCTTAATGTGCAAAAAGCTAAACTTCTCCTGTAAAAATAAATAAAAAGAAAAGCCAAATGTTTACCTAATGGGCACAATTTACACCAAAATGCACACAACAGCTCATACAGTAGCCACCATGTGGCCAAACAGCTACATAAACAACAGTGCGGGGGTCTAGTGGTGTTTATTTGTACTCAATTGCCGTAACTCGATCAGAAAGTAACGTTTTATTTCTCAAAATCACCGGCTTTCTCATTACAACCTTCTCTTGGTTCAACCAGCGCTGCTCTCTCTCTCTCAGAGCGCACGCTGGACCGAATGAAACAAAGTTTAGGAAATATTTTACAACAATAACAAAGGCTGCAACATTAACATTGTACTGGAGCTGTGTTTTAAGACAATGTCACAAAATTTAATTGCATTGAGTGATTTGGGACCACATGTCGTAAGCCCCTCCCGGTGAAGGGTCCTTGTAGTGTGTGTAGCGATCAGTCATGTAGTGTGTCACGAGGCAGACAGTTGTATTGTGTGAACATTCAAGAGACCTGATAACTTTTCAGGTCGAGTAAAGGAGATTATATCACTCATGACACCATGCAGCTCATCTTTTAAAATAAGAATTAAAAAATTAAACAAGTTATCAGGGTATAAAACCAATGATCATAGACTAAACTAGACTAGTCTAAAAATGGCAGTCATCTGTGCTAAAAGAAAAAACAAAACAAAAATCAAATCTGAAAATCAAAAATCAAATCGAATTGAGGATTTGGGGAATCATGACACTTTACTGTCAACACAACTGAGGAGAAATGCAGTAACAGTTGCATTCAGCAGTCCTCTTGGCCATTGACATTTAGAATCCTTTAAGCTCACTATGAGTGACTCTTTTCACATTGCACACAGGTATTTCACTGACCAAAATAATAAAAAATATTGATAAATGTAGCTGTAAGTGTTAACATTACTAATTTAGCACCAGATAACAAATGCAGAGTGGGGTATGAAATAATATAACCTTACAAGTGCGAGTCAAGTTGCAAAAGAGAACTTTTTCAAGCAGTCACCTCTGACAGTTTTGGACACATGCGTAAACTAAGAGCAGGGTGACATGCTGTGTGCTCGAGTGTGTCTGTGTGCATTTCATGTGTGCTTCCTTAACCTGTCCCATCAGTGAGTTTGCCCAATCGTTCATGCCGATAAAAAGAGGAAAATAAAATAAAAGAGGGGAGAGAAAAAGTGTAGAAGAGAGAAGTGATTACCTGGGCAGACTTGGCGAGCTTCTGACCGTACTCCTTCTCAATCTGCTTCAACCTGCTGTTGGTCTGCAACAAGAAGGCAGAGGGGAGTGTGAGAATGAGATATGCAGACAGACGGATAAAGACACACAAAGAGAGATAGATGTGAAATTGAATCTTCTGTTAGGAAGTGCACACGCTACCCTCCCAACCTCCCCATGCTCACTCATGCACACACACTCATGTTGACCTCTGCCTCTTGGCAGTGTGTCCCCGCAGTGCAGGCCTGTGGCCCCTTGGCACAGCGCCAGTCCCGGCGTTCATGTGTGCCAGCAGGTAGTGACGGGCATGGTGCACAGTGGGCACCACACCCCCTTTGATCGCCTGCCAACAATTCATCACTTAACAAGAAGGGGGGCAAGTGGGGGGGGGATTAAAACATTGCTGCCAATTAGCTACGGGGAGAGAAAAAAAAAAAAAAAGAGATGATCGCGAGAAGCAGGGAGACACAACACACGGTGGAGACAGAATCGGAGTGAATGGAGATTGTTGTTAGGATTTTATTGAGCAGTGTTCGTCTCTTTGTTTTTAGTTGTTGCTCCATGGGAAGCCAGCCAGCTGGAAGAGGAGACTGCGAGTGTCTAATACAAGATCTGTCTCCGTTCGGCTAGCCGCGCTGTGATGCCAGAGTTTCAATGAGAGGCTGAACAGTGGAGTGAGATAATGAGGTGTGAAGTCCTGGAATTCGACGGGGATGTCAATTGCTGCCTCCACACATGGTGACAAGGTCTATACAAGTACTGTAGAAAGACTAAGGCTCAAGTTAATGGGGGATAAGGGTCAATATTTGAAAGGCAGGTGAGTCTTTTCAACTTCAAAACCTGTCTGAGAGTGTATAGTTCTTCACATCATTATATACATTTTTCTTTGGTTTACTATTTTGAAAACTCAAAATTCAGAAATCAACCGTTAATCTCATTCATAAATTTGTTTGGCACTCTAACATTGTCTAAATACCAAAGCCAAAGTTTAGATTCACTGCAGACGGCATCACTGTGCTCTTCTATGATGCCAGTTACTCTCTGTTGAAATTAATTTATCCACAGGTGTTACAGACGCTCAGTCTCACTTAATATCCAGGAAACCTGCTCTCTAACTCCAGTGGGGTTACGATGATTAATTGATCAATAGAAAATGAATTGCCAACTATTGTGATAATCTCTTAATCGTTTCTGTCATTTTTTAGTCTTTTAAATGTGAGAATTTGCTGCTTTTTGTGTCATTTTTGATAATAAAAGAGGAGTCTGTGTGTTGTGGGCTATTGTTTGGACGAAAGAAGCAATTTAAAGACGTCACATTCGGCTCTGAGAAATTAAATGTGCATTTTTCACACCTTTTTGACATTTCACGGAATAAACAGTTAATCCTGAAAATAATCGACAGATTAATCAATAATGAAGAAATCGTTATATCGGAAAATCTTTAGTTGCAGCGCTAAACCCTGGTAAGCATCTTGCAATGTCAGTGATGCGATAAGCAACAACCTATTCTTTTAAATTCTTGTGCATTGGATGTAGGAAACATACAAACACATGTAAAACTCCTGTCAAGGACATTATTTTAGCACATTATTTCAAAAAAACGCCCATGAGACACACTCACCCACTCACACACACACACACACACACACACACACACACACACACACACACACACACAGGCTTGACTCTCTTGCCCTGACAGCCACTGACAGACCTACAACTCACTGAAAAACACTGTTTCATTGAACGCACCCCTCGCAGCCATCAACACCTGAGCTGCGTTTGGACTCTGCGCCCCATCCAAACACTTCCTGACAAACAGTGCTGTCCCGCTCTGAGCGGACACACCTGTCACCACAGAAACACAGAGCCATCACCAAGGATACAGGCCTGTCTTCTTGCGCCAAGACTCTTTTGAGTGGCAGCCCGCTCGTCCCTTAGGGGCCCTACAGCAGCTGATGAGAGAGGGTTAGACAAAGAAGGACTTAAAAAAGGCAAGAGCAGAGGAACTGTGTGTTTGTGAGAGGGGAGCAAAGGGACTCATTTAATATTTTTCTTTATAACTGACACATTTGTTGTCTCCCTTTATTGCTGCCAATAGCGCGGTGACACTGTGGTGGTTTGAAATAGATTTTATGAAGAGGTAATTTGCAAGCAGGCTACATTTCTTAGGAAAACATCATTACAAACAGCAAAAAATAAGAGGCACAATGCCATATATTTCTGATTTGATGTTATTATCTTTGTAGACCATATTTTGAAAGCTACGGCAAAGGATGAGACTAAAATGTGGCTCAGTAGTGAAAATCAAAGTTCTATATCAGCATCAACTTTAAAATTCACTGCGAGGTAATGAGGTGTGCATGACTCTCTGTACTGTGTACAACTGTGAGTTCACACGTGAGCGTGTTCATGGAACACATATGGCCATATTGACATGCAAACAGGCTCAGATGTTTCATAAAAACATAAAGAGCTTGCTACTAGCCTATTCCTTTTACCTACAGTCACTCAGGGGAATTTAGCAGGACGCGTTATACAACATCATACATTATAGAGCTCAAACATCTAGAGAAACATTAAATATGGCTGGAAATAGATGAAGATATGAATGGTACATGTAAGGAAAAATAGCCCAACAGGACTGTGACAAATACAAAGGGAAAATCAGAGCTAAATTAAAAGCCTGGCTATATGTGTGTGTTTGTGCGAGTGTGTGTGTAAGCATTTTCAAAGAGACTACCTGTGCCCTGCCAAAGGCATTTTTGCGCTGAAGGCACTTTGAGGCTGTATCAGGCTCTTCAATCGCCTCTTAATCCTGGCTGTGTGGAGTGCGGCTGCTTTGAAGTGTGTGCGTGTTTGTGCGTGTGCATGGGTACTTGTGTGTGTGTATGTGTGCGTGTGTGTGTGTGTTGAAGAGAGTGGAAGTGGATCTGAAGGCAAGGCATGCACCGCTTACCAGAACTTAATTAATAATCTGCAGTGGGAACCAGGCCAAACACACACACACACGCACACACGCGCACACACACACACACACACACACACACACACACACACACACACACACACACACACACACACGTATACAGAGCACACTAAAAAAAAAGGAATGACAGGAGTGGCAGAAAACAGGGTGACAACTTTCTCTCTCTTTCCCACACAGAGACACACACACACACACACACACACACTTAAGCAAAGATATGCACACAAGTCACACGTATTCAAACACAGACAATGGGCAAACAGGATGCAAGAAGGCCAAACACACATCCAGAGTTTGATCTGGCTGTTTGGAAAAGGAATTTGCTCAAGGTGTGCAGTCCCATTGTTGGGAATGAACCACTGTATCTTTGCTTAAGGAGGAAGAAAGCAAAGCGCACATTTCTCAACAGAGTAATCCAGCCAGCACATTACATCTGCCTTGTGTGTGTGTGTGCGTTCAAGTCGAGTATGTCTGCTTCCAGTATTTTCAGAATGTGTTTAGTGTAGTCTATAGCCCTCCACAGGATATTGCCTCCATATGGCATTTTTCTCTGATATGTTTCCAATCATCTTACGTTGCTAAGGAGCAATTATGGCTTTCAGGACCGTCCTAAAGCTGAACTCCTGACCTGAGGATGATGTCACTCTGCACACGAAAGGACACAGTTTTGATGACTGATTGACAGGTGATTAGGTAAAGGGCAGATGCGTCATTAAGGCAACAGTGAGTCACAAAACACTCATTTAATGGTGATGGTTGCAACGTGCCGCACGCTGCACACTATAGAACTGATTTGTTGGGTTTATTCCTCGTAAAAAATAAAAAATACAACTGATTTCAAAGAGAAGCTTTTCCCCCATTGCACCGCGAATCCTTCAGTTTTAGTGGCAGCAGTATTTGTAAGCATTCAAAACAATCCTTTGTTCACTACGCATGTCTCTCATAACAATTTGAGTTCAATCTGCCAGCGAGGGAGAGCTGGGAGATGTTATTTGCTCGTTTGTCTGTAATCATTGCTGTCTTGCTGTGCTTGCCTGTGTATCTTCGTGTGCGAGAGAAAGAGTTGGTGCTGTAATGACAAGAGGCTTTATTTCCATTTCACAGTTTGCCATCACTGCCTGTCAGTAGTGATTGTCTTAATCCCTGCTGCTCACTGTCACCGCCGCATCACACACATGCACACAGTACAGAAATAATGCATTACAGGCCCACATACACACACTCACAGGCAGGCATAGGCAGATAAACATACATCAAAACACAGCAACACACACATCATACCAAATGTTCAGTGATTACACCCTCAACCGGCAAGTTCTTGTATCAGAAAACCAATTACATCCATTACCATCAGTGTGAGCGGGCTCAACGTCTAACCCACATCATGAGGTCAAGAAAAAAAAGTTGGTTTGAGGCGGTGAATCTGTAATGGATCGAGTCGCTCGCAGAATTACAGATTGCTTCGACACAAGCAGGGGGAAAGACTTTAAAACTGCAGAAAAGTGTCTCATTCATGCTTTCTGTGCACAGATTTGCGTGATTTATTACACAGGCAAAGGTCTTAACTTGAGACGACTGTCAAGCTGCGACAGCAAGGATCTGGCTAAAGGAGATGCAAAAGTTTTTCCACTCGGTCATTGAACTTTGATTGAACTGTGATGTCTGTCTAGTTTTCCGCTTAGGTGGACCTCGCTGTCTTTCTATTTATGCCTCCGTCGCTACTTTGATCAATAAGTCTGCCTGATGTTGAAATGTAGCATGAATCTGAGTTGAATTAGAAACTTAACCCAAAAAACAGAGCCCGATATCATGGTGTCCCACTTAAAACTCCACTTCAAACCAAAGTGTAATCTATAGCGTGCAACAAGAAGGGAGCTGCTTGACGCCATGTTTTAATGCGATTGAGAAAGTGTGTCGCTTCCCTCCCTCCTCTTGGATGACTTCAAAAAGTGAGCAAGGGAGCTGTGTGATGTTTTTTTGGGACGGCAGAGCCTTTACTTTGACTCTTTCATCTGCTGGGTGACTCACTCACTCTCTCTCTCTCTCCCTCTGTCTCTCTCCGCCGCTGGGCCCGATGGTGCACTGAGGAAACGAGGAGCTCAGATAGGTCTGAGCATGCGCACACGCACGCAAACACATACGTTCATGCACAAACATAAGTACACAATCTCGAGCACTTTACTGTGCATCTGTGCAGCTGCTATGATGAAAACATATATAACAGCAGACACAATTCAAGTAATATGAAGGCTCTACGCCAAACCTCCTAAAGATGACGTCTTTCTCCGCTAAAATCAGATCCTTTGCTCTGCCTCCTCCATCTCTTTGTCTCCCAGTTAGCCTGTTAGTGTGAGGTGAATGTGAGTCCTCTTTGATCATCCCTTAGCCTATGTTTCTCTCCTCCTCATCTAATCCATGACCGGCTGAATAATGTGATTTGGTGTATCTCCAAATGGCAGAGGACCAACCAATAAGTCAGCGGTGACAGGAGGGAAGAGAGAAAAACAAGAGGTGTCTATGGCAACAACAATGACAACAACCTCGTACCACCATCTTCTGGTTGAGAGGGAGAACAGTTTGCTCGCTGAGGTTCAAAGTACGTGCGCTCTGAGGGTCAGGATCAAACTGGTAAACTGATTAACTTTAAAAATTGTGCTAACTGCCAGATCTCCCTGGATGAACTTCCTGCATTCTAATTTTCATGTCAAAACTTCTAAAGTTTTAGGATGGCAAACAGGTTCAAAATCCAATTTGTTGACAACAGCTGTAATGAGACTCTGTCATCACTGCTCATGGATTTTCTCCTCGTGTCAAAGAAGAAAAAGAAGCACAACACATGAAGGCTGGCACCATGTTGGAGCTGCAACTCCATGAGAATTTCCAAAATCAGCTGTGTTTACGCTCTGCCTGAAAACATCTTGGGTGGTCTGTTCACAAGTGCACGGCTCTAAATATGGATGTGAACGCAAAACAAGAACACAAAGACGACGCATTAAGATCCAATCAGATGAACCACATTTAAGAAGGGTCAGGGTCACATGTGTCCACACATGGAAAATAGTGTGAAAGCAGATGCATCCGCGGCCACATGAATAGATTGCCTACTCAGCTTTGTTGCAAAGCACAACAAACAAAAGTAATATACAGATGATTTTCTTTGACCAAACAATTTAAATGAGGGTTTGAAGTCTGAGGTACCAAACTTCCACCGCAGTCCTCGTCTCCAGCTGGATTACTCATCACAAATAAGTTTTTTTTTCCCTTTTCAGCAACAGTTTCTCACAGATACAATCAAAGAAAAGTAGGGAAATGATGAAAGCTGCTCACAAATGATCGGTTATATGACACCACGACAGAACTGCTATCCATCACAAATCAAGATAAAAGAATATTTGGATTTAAGATTTGGACAGAAGGCCAGCAAATACTAAATAACAGCCAAGAGACTGATCTTATACATATACACATATTTGATAAGATGGAATAAGTCATTTTTTAGTTGCAGTAGGCAACTACTGCAAACGATTTAGCAGGCTAAAGTTGGCTGTAGCTTGAGAATTGTTGGGAAGCAAATCCGCTGTAGTAGTTTGCGCTGGCTTGCATTTTATTTCATTTTGTCACTCTCTCTTTTAAGTCCAGTTTGAAATGAGACGAAACAGCTGCAGAGAAAGATGCAGTGGAGTAAACTAGTTCGTCTTAGCTCGAGTTTGAGCCGACTGACGATGTCGCTTGCAGGCACTCTGTTGTTGGCAGAGGTGAGTCAGAGCACGGTGAGCTAATCAGCTCGTACTGACATCACCTGTTGCTTAGAAGCGTAGACCGCCAAATTAGGACAGACAGTACAGAGAGCGTCATTGTTTTTTTGTTTTTGTTTTTTTCCGCGAAACCCTCATCCCATTGGCAAAGAAAATATCATGGTAAAAACAAGGCTTATTGGAGGATGATTTAGCAATGAATGGTGTCATTTTTCAACCACTATTATACTGTTTATTCAAAAAAGTTAAGGTACAGTGTGTAGGATTTAGTGGTATCAAGCATGAAAGTTCAGACTGCCAGTAACTGAATACCCTTCCGTAAGATC
>JAQFJA010000009.1:12592083-12603255 GCA_029874485.1 Naso brachycentron | reverse complement strand
GAATGTACTCTCATCGAGTATATTCTCATAACCCCATTGTACTCTTGTGTTTGCAGGAATAACACCAGATTTCACCCAAAGACACTGACCATAAGTATGTGTGATATAATCTTTTGATAAAACAGAACAGCTAAAATTGGTATAAAAAGTATCGTTCAGGAACCGGTATCAAAGTCAAAGCATCAGTGTTGGTACCAGTATCGAATTTTTATTAACAATACCCAGGCCCACATTTTACAAAGAGTTGAAACCACTTTTAGGATAAAAACGGGTGTGTGTGTGTGTGTGTCCCCTAAATGCATCTTGATGCAGACATGGATGATTCTTCAAACATCACATTTTTAATAAACGCTTTTTAATGTACTGGATGGCAAGATACTGAAAATGACGCTCCATTTATTGAGCGTGCTTAAACAACGCTTGAGTATAGCTCTGAAAACAAAGGTGCGCATGAATGGGATATCTTTGGCCACCACGAAGTCTAAGTAACACACTCGGTGGCACAAGCATGACACATCACCTAACTCTCATTACAGTTCTGACTAATCGGACAAGATGCAACTCTGGAGTTTACTGGGAGAGGCCCTTTGACCTTTGAGCTACTGCCTTTCCAGCCTTTGCAATCACTTGGAGCTAAAGCAAGGCGACTCAGAGCCCTATATTCAGCTGCTGTTGGACTTTGTTGCATCAGGTTGGCTGTGAAAGTTCAACACGTTTTGGTACCGACTGACACCTCATAAAAAAGTTCTTGCTGTCTTCTTCTTTGATCTGATAAATTTTACAACTATATATATTTATTGTAATTTTACGGTTGTACAGCTGTAGCTACTGTTGGCTACATAAAAGCATGTTTAAATATCTCAGAGTGAAATACTGAAATAAGTACCATTTTGTTAATGGTTTTTAAACTTAGTTCTCATACAAGCAATGCTTTTCTGATGATGCTTAACCCTTAAAAAACCATGAAAATACTGATAAGCAGAGCCCAATCTATCCTCCATACAAACATTAACTAATAGGGTTTCCATCCACCTATTCTTATTCTCAAAAATAGCGAAAATAAACATTAATGGAAACACTAGAAATTCAAAAAAAGGCCGAAAATTCGCAAAAAATATTTTGCACTTGGAGTGGGTGGATTTGTCTGCGTATCGATAAAAGGAAAGTACGACTTTTTGCCATGGAAATAGGTTTTGCGGATAAACGATGACTGGACCGGATACCACGTCACACGTCTGGACCGGATATCACGTCACGTGTATACGTTGTGGTCACAAAAAAAAGTGAATGCTGACAAAATGGTGACCAGAGTTCTTCCAAACGCCGACAGGTCAATCAGGAATCTGTCCATGATCAGTTGTTGACTGTCAGCCGAGTGTGTTGTTTGTTTTATGGCAGAGAGACGCTCTCTGATGACATCATCTCATGGCGCACTCTCCTCTCAATAATAGCAAAATAGTAACAAATGGAAACAGGCATAAAGTCGCATTTTCTTTTTGCGCATTTTCACTAAATTCGCTCAAAAATTTCGAGAGATTCGGATGGAAATCTGATTTGTGAGGCACAGCGGTACTTTCAGCATAATGCTAATGTTGGTATGCTAACAAGCAATTGATAAAAATGTTTAGTTTTAGGCAGATATAATGTTTAGCGCGTTTACCATCTTAGCTAGGTGAATTTTTCGCTTTGCATTACTTGCAGAGTTTGATAACGGGATCATTTGAAGGCTGACCTTAAGATAAAACCTTTTAACTTTTAGTAGCACCTCATCCCACCAGTAAATGGTTTGTTTTGCCCCTGACTCTTGTAGGTGCAATCATCATCATCATCATCAGTTGTCTGTCAGATCTGTCCCCCCACTCTGCCAATCCAACCCACACAATAATGAAAACCCTGTGGTACGTGCAATAGCTTATGCAACTGAATATTGTTTTTATAAATCGAATGTCGATGATATGAATGAAGCTTCAGATCCTTAGCTTGGCACAGCCCTGCGAAATTGCTGCTCCGCTTACACTAAATCTAAATTACAAGACATTTAATTAAAATATTTCACATTAAATTATGTTACCCTTCAAATCTTTTAACTGTTACTGCGGGGCCACTATTACATTAGTTGAAACAGCTGAGCAAATAATTGTGTGAGGTTATCATGTGTATTAAATAAAACAGCAAAAACCATCATCCCCTATAAATAATTGTTGGTGACTAATATGTCACATTCATCAATGTTTCATAAAAAAATCTGGGTTCTATGTGTTAGATTTGTGAGTAATTTGCTATTTGAAATGTTAACATATATGTATTTCTAAGTAAAAAAAGAGCATATGTCAGGATGGCATAACAAAACGTATCTGTAACTTTTTAACTGTATCAAACCGTCTGTTGAAAGGATTTAGATTACAGGAAATGACATCTGTTTGATGGACATTATCTGGGGTAGGACCCTCCAAACCCCTGTTAGATTTTCCCATGCCCATGCAGTACCTAATAAACGGGTAACTCTGTGTATGTCAAAGTAAACTTGCTGTGGAGCTTTAATATGGTCTTCTAAGATGTCATACATTTATATTCCCACCACACACAGCTGTATGTAGCCAGTCAGATAGTCTGAGGCAGGATCAAACAGCATGGGACGTTGCTTTAATGTTTTCATATTGGTGTTGCTACAGTCAGAATCAGCCCACAGGTAGAACGTCCGACTTGGCTGACGTGTATAAGGGTGTGTATATGTCCATGCATTTGAATCCTCTTTTAACAGTCACAAGCAGATCTTTGTAATAAACAGTCAATAAGCAAGAGCATTCTTGTCAGTCATTTCTCTGAGTGTTCCTCTTTTCCCCCTTTCTTGCTTCCCTTTCACCCTCCATTCTCAGCCCTCGCCTGGTGGAGCCGATCTTACTGACTGGAGCGTTTTCCTCCCGAGCAGACATGAAAAGCCACGGCTATTACAGCCAAGTCATGCTCAGTTTTATATTTAACAGTGTGGGTAAAGGCGGATGGTGGGGGGGAATGAGTGGTGGTTTGGAAGAGGTGGGGAGGGGCAGAGGGGGACTTCAAAGCATGCTTTCAGAATGGGATTTTCAGCTTAAATCCACATAAGGAAAAAACTGTCATCACTGGGAGCCGGCATTATTTTTGTCTTCTCAGAGGAACGCTCGCCTTGGCCATTTCAACAATACAAACTATGCACAAAGATGTATGTACATGGCTGTGGGGGCGTCTAATGCCATAAAGCAGTCAAGGGAGCTTTAACCCTTGGTTAAATGTGTTGGACACTTGTCTATATGAATTCTGGGTGAACTGAATTGAGAGTAGTGAGGATTTTGGCGTATTGGGATGGATAAACTGAAAAGGGAAGTCTCTCATCAAAGGCAGTACATCATGCACTACCTTCGGATATATTTTTCACACATAAAAGCTTTCAGGAACTGTCATGGTTTGCCTATTGTGGTGCATACCTCCTTGCTCTCTACAAGCTGTGGGCCCTGATCATCAGCCATGGTGCTGTTCCTCCCAAAGCTGGACTTGAAAATCTACACAGATAAAGAGAAGCAAGATTAGGTGATAAGATAAACTGATGAGTTCAACCTACGACAGCATTTCCATCAACGCAACAATAAATAAACCACAAGGGACCCCTTGAAAGCTTACCGGGGACAAGGGAATGGCCTTCTCTCGCAAATACCTGGGGTTTTCAATCTGAAAGAGTAAATAGAAAAACTTTAGACCTCTCATCCTTCTTTCCTAACAAAGCCTTACCGTCACCAGAATGTAACCTCCGCCCTTGGTTTTTCATAAACAATGCGGGGAGCACATCAAAAGCCTGGTTCTGTGGCTGGAGTTTCTTCCGTCAAACCCTTGTCTGTTTAGAAAGACAGAATGCGTCGGGGAACTTCAAGGCATCGTGTGTGTGTGTGGCCAGCTCAGTTTCCGCTCTCAGACCCTTTTGCTGTCCTAACACAGTCCTTTCGTCAACATGCGGGACCACTAATCTGTAAGCTATCTCCGCTTCATTTACCGTCAGATGGAGACAAATGTCTATACACCCTTGCCAAACACTGACACGTCCAGTTCTTTGATTATAATATGAAACACAGAGAGTAAAAAAGAACGAGCCGCTAAACTACCTGAATGTAAAAAGGTCACATTCCATGTGACTTTGCGGCATTACATCAATGCAGCTCACTAACCGTGACACAAACTGTTGACAGCCTGCTATTTTCCTTCCATTATTTGACGCTAGTTTATGACCCCATTATTTTCTTGTGAACTCGCACTATTATACAGCGTTTCCCTCTCATGCACTGAGGCTGTCTGTACGGGCTGCCAACTAGCAGCAAGATCCCGGCCTTTCAAAGCAGTAGGGCTGACTTTGGAGATGACAGCAATGACGCCCAGTAAACAGTTCTGTTGCTGATCTCTTCAACATGGGGATGAAGGAAGAGAAAAGGGAGGAAGAGTCGTCGAAGGAGGGGGGAGAGGGTAGTGTGGGACTCATTTGGTGGTTTAAAAAAAGCATTCAATGCTGTGAGGTGGCACAACCCACACGTAGCTAACCCAGAATGAATGGAGGATGAGAGAACAGGTCCTGAAAGACCCTCAGAACTTGGGACTAAAATAGTTACAGTGACTGTATTAGAATGAAGTCACAATCTGTTGCTTCAGGGTGAGCCAGTGACAGGTGAAACAGATGAAAGCAGCTCTGCCTCCTGCAGTCTGCATGATGCAGGTAAAAACAGGTCAATTGTTTTATTAGCTGACATACTGTAAGCTCTCAACAAAAGGAAACAATTGCCAAGAACACAATCAATCAGGTTTACTGTAGACTGCATTACATGCACACACAGAAAGAAACAAGCACAAAAGAGGACCACTCATAGTCTAGTCTAGTGCAGAGCAGCAACAATGGTGCGTGCCACGACGTGTGATGAATGGCTACTTAAATTTGGCTTGGGCTAAAAAAATAAATAAATACAAAAAAATCCATGTTTACCAAGTGATGAATCAATCAATATCCTTTTAAACTAGTGCCCGGGCTGAAAGCAGGAATGGGATTTCTTTTTATACTCACAGACAGCCAGTCATCAGATTTGATTGAGCACGGCCCACAGGGCAAGGAAGACAAGTAGACTAAATGCTGTGGTGTAATGCTGGCACAGCGCAGTACTAAACTTGGACTTGGTGCACACAAATGCCTGTGCGCACACACTTTTTTTCTGCGTGCCCACACACATGCTCCAGTGTGCAGGTTTGTCCAGCCTCACAGCTGGCACGGCGTCCCTTGTCGTTGGAACTTGACGTGGATGGATGGGCGGACAGACGCAGAAGAGGAACAACACTCCACATCACAGGGCCTGACTCTCCAGCCAAACAAGCACGCTGTGATTGATGGCTTCCCCGTTTCGGACTAGCATTGAGCAAGCCGTCAGCACACCCATCTAACCACAGACAATAGAAGGCCAAGTGGCAGGGACTTCCTCTGAAATCTGTGTTATATAAAAACATAGGTTTTTATGCAATTTTCTCTACTTTGCATATTTTTATTTTCTTTACAGGCATGTCAGTGTTTGTTGACAATTACTCCTCTGTTAAGCCTGATTTATGCTTCTGCGTTGGCTTCTTGCAGAGCTTAAGCAGTAAGCCACGCAAGTGGCCCACGCCGTTCAGAGCATTTATACCCTAAGCATCAGCGTGACTGCGTTGCTCTGCAGTTAGGTCTAAAATTAAATGCCACTATGTTGACTTCCCAAATGTGTTTTTTCGTTACCATAAATAACGGCGAATGCAGCTGAGCAGATTGAGTTGGAGTTGGAGCTGATAGACATCAAGTCTACATCAGGAATTGCAACGCAGAAGGGAGAGAAGACGTCAGAGGAGATAGTCTGTGCGACCGCTGAATCGTTTGAAGCAGAGGGAGGGTGAATTGTGGAAATGCGAGTCTACCAAGCAGACCAATCACAGTCATTGTGGTCCCTGTCACTGCGACGTGCAGTTAGATATCTGGGGAGGTGCATGTCAGCCTATGCGAAGGCTACGCCGGATCCAACGCAGAAGCATAAATCAGGCTTTACCCTCAACTCTTCTACAGATAAAACTCTGTTGCTCCAACAGACTGACTGAGAGATTGGACAGGTGGCCTTCCAGCCGACTTGTTTCGTGTCTCTTAAAGGAACTCCTATCCTGAGTCTGAAGCAATCTGCGGTCTACTGGCTATCATGTGGACTACACCGACTTTATTAAGTTAGAGGTGAAATGAACAAACCGATACGGACTGCTTTAGAACATCTGAAGCAAAGCTAAGGATGTTCAAGATAAGAGTGATGTGGCTGTGCTGAAATTTCGTCTGAGATGGGCCCTTTGAAGCAGTGCATCTATAAAACTTCTGTAAACTTAAAGGGGTTTTGTGTGTGTGTGTGTGTGTTGTGTGTGAAGGAACATCTGTTGATTTGAAAGATGCAGGCTTGGGGGGAGCGTTGCCAAGCAATGCCTCTTATCAGCGTCTAAACACAGGAGTGCAGGAGTGCAGAGCAGAGCAGTACACGGCTTCACGTCTGCTGATAGATACCTCAGATTACCCTCGTGTTGAACAAGACTAGGAGAGAGTCAGAGAAAGACGGACGGACAGACAAAGATAGAAAGTGCCAGACAGAGCGAAAGATAGGATGATACAACAGAGAGAAACAGTTGGAGAAAGAGAGGAAAAAGCAGAAGTTCTTTAGAGAACATCACCGTGTGGGTATGAGGGAGAATACGCGACAAGCAAACAAAAAAGAAAAAGAGAGACTGGGGTCATGCAGGTGAGGAGATAGGGATAAATAAGGGAATAAAAGACATGAGGGCACAGTGCTTATCAAACCCTGGCCTGGTGCACTCCAGACAGAGAAGATAAGAGAGGTGCACAAATCTTCAAATGCTCAGTTTACACAACCTGTCTTCCACTCCTTATCCAACCCTTGTGTCCTACAATAGCAGTGAGCTGCCTAAGGGAAGTGGTTACGAGAGGACGTGTGTGAAAGGGCTTTTTACACCCTTTGTTAAGCAGCACAGCTAACTCAGCATCATTGCACTATTGATTTAGATCTACACGTGAGCTCAGGCATTCAGATTCGCTGTCACTGTGGATGAGCTGTAGCATGTTGACAGCTGCATTTCACCAAGAAGCTAAAGGCATGCCCCTGGACTTACCCCCAGGTTCCAGCTGTTGAGACGAGCCTCCAGGTCACTGTCATCATGAGACGTTTCTGCCTTCAGCCCCCCATCCACCTGAGGAGGAAAAAGGGGAGTTCAAGTGTGTTTAAACATCAAAAAGAAAATGAAAATCTAAGGAGGGCTGGTGCTATAAATTAGAAGAGGGAATTTAAATGATTTCTTTGATTGGCAGTTTGGCCTGAGGAAGCGAAAGAGCAGACAGTGATGGAGGTTTTTCATTTTGACACAATATAATTCCTCCCCCTTGGTTACAACAAAAGCTTTCTTTAAAAGCTCACACACGTACAGTACACCCACATGTGTTCTCCTCCCTTCCTAACAGCGCTCCCTCGTTATCTCCATCTCTCCACCCTTTGCTCCCTTGCTCTCCTCCCTCACACATGCAGCGCTCCAGATGTTTGGCAGTTCCACATCATTTCCGTCACGCAGTAAATTCCACAAGAGGGGCATATGCAGCCTCACTGCCTGTCATTCGTGTTTTCCCAAGTCTTTTGTTACAACCGGCCTCCAGATTTATTTTATACGGTGTAATCTGAATGCTTCCAGGGGTTCTGTTGATACAGGATCAGTTTTCTCAAGTCAAAGTTGGGCAGCAGGTTGGAAGTAGGGGAAATATCTAATAAAGTTAAGGGCGCAATAGGGAAAGGAGAAATGTTGTTGAATTTGATTAGGATCTGGTTGAGTGTGGACCTTGGGTGTACCTCTGTGGAACTGCACTGACAGAGAAATCGCTGAATGGAATACCTCAGGATTAAATGCCCCTTCTGATTAAAAAGGCATTAAGGTCCCAGAGCCTCACCCTCAGACAAACAGAGTAAACGTTTTATTTCTGTATCTTGGAATGCTGAGCGTGCGGGTCACCGGCTGTTCAATGCTGCATGTCACAGACTCTGTATCACACCATGATTTCAACACATTGTGTGAATGCAGTTAAGGTTACAGATGTACCAGCAGCTCTGCAAATGATTTGTACATTGACTTGTACCATTAACCTACAGTAAGTTCATGACGGTTTGATAAAAAACAAATTAAAGGGCCTGTACTTACGGGAGATATGATTCTACAGTGCAAGAACACAAATTTTTTACAATACATTAAAGCTAGGGTAGGCAATATCTGGAAATCAAGCTAGCTGTAGCATGAGACTCCTGAGGAAGCATCTCTGCTGCACCCTCCCCTCACTGTTTTTGTCCGGCTCATGTTTTATTTAGTTTGCTGTTGCTCTCTCCTTTAAGGCCCGTGTACACCACAGATTCACAATGAGATAAAATGGTGGCAGGGAAAGTTGCAGACGTGTAAACTGGTCCGTCTCAGCTTGACTCAAGCTGGCTGATGGCGTCACCTGCAGCTCAGCTTGAAAAGCCGCCAGAAGACAGCTTTAGATTGGAAGGCACATCACTTGCTTCAACAGCCAATCAGCTCATAGCGCCGCTATCTGTCGCTAAGAAGCGCAACATAGAGCAGCCAATAGGAACACGTGCTCTTTGAAAAGACCTGTCATGGTCTGAACACAGAGCCAAGTGTAGTGTTCTTTCAGACCACCTGAATCGCAATATGCTGAAAGGTTGTTATGGAATTTTTGCCCGATGACACAAAAAAATAAACTGCCTACCCCAGCTTTAACAAATTTAAATGATTAATAGATTGGGTACAAATCATAAAACATAAATAGATTTCTGTATTAAAAGTTTTTGATTGGTGCTTTTTGTAGTGAATATTATTAAATGGTATCAAAACATTTAGCTGTATTAATGATGTACACACACTCCAGTAAAGTTCTACCTACATATACTCAGATACCACTTAATTACGTTCACCTAACAAAAACTAATGCAGTCAAATATAATAGCCCCCTCCATAAATCTCTCCTTCATGGAGGTTTCAATGCTTTTTATGCTATGTGTTTTATTTTAATCTGTTAAAGTGAGGTGCTGAATTAACTTTATGGTCATTTTGAGGACTGAGGTTTTTGGTGCTGTTGAAGTCGTCATGTTACAGAGCTTTCTCTCATACAGAAAGCCAGCAGCTGGTTAGTGAAAAATTGTCCAGATATACTACAAGGGACGTTGCAATGCCAGCAGGGAGTTTTGGTGCTGCTTTCAATTTCTCCCTCCGCAAATTAGCAAGCTAACATTTACTAAGCTAAGTTACTTTTTGTCGGCCTTGCTTCTATATAGTTTGGAGAATAGTTCACTTGTGATTCCCACAAGTTCTGCAGTTCACTTCTAAACCTAATAGTTCCTGAGAATATCCTTTTATTGTGCTGTGGAACATATATGTTCTCCTTCTTAACCTCAGAAATTTATCTTCTGTCATCAATGTTACACATACAGGTCGTCAGAATAATTTTGGTTTGTTTCGACTGATTTTGAATAAGATGGAGGTGGAACAAGCTTGCAAAATTTTGGAAAAATAAAGCAAGGGTGAGTTATTTTTCAAATAAGTGAAAAAGTTCTGCTCATTTGTTAGCATCACTTCCACTTAGAAAGCAGTGTTACGCTGACAGGTGTCTTCAGTATTGTCTTCGTCTTACTTCAACCAATAAGGTTAAACAAAATAAGAGTAATGCAATGCAATGCTATTCAACAGCACCACAAACTAAACCTCACAAATGACCATAAATTTCAATCAACGCCTTTGCAAAACAGTCTCACTGAAATTAAATTATAATCTTTGACTTCTGTGCGCTTGATTTCTGTTACTGTCAAATGTCTTGTGATCACAACCTGCAGCTTAATTTTTGTTGCTTGAACCGGCAACTTATGAGTTCGGGAAATTCCTCCGACTTCATGAGGAAATGATTTCAGGAATTTCCAAATTGGTCCCCATTAAAGAAGAAAGCAAAACATTGTGGCTACTGTTTGTGCTGGCACCAGCAGATTTGCTGGTAATACTTCAATGTGTCATCACAGCTTCCTTGCAGTGATCTATTAATCTGGTCAAATATTAAAGCAAGTATGCTACGGAAGGCCAGAAGTGTCGATGACAACGGAATGATTAACTAACCATTCTGGCTTCATGTCTGGGTTTGAGTGGACTGGAAGACATGGGTCGTGATGGGCTCTTTTCCTCATACAGCCTTCTCCTGGAAGAGAGAAACAGAATGAGAAATATGAGAAGGTAACCTACAGTATGCATGTCTCTGGAGTCTGCTCTTGTCCCTCTGTTTGCATATGAATGTGCTTGCGTAGGCAGGCTGTCTTGCTATTTACACAGATCAACATCTGGCACTGGTTGCATGGTTTGTGGTCTGCATTTCATCCCATCTGAACAATAAACGTCTCTGCTATACATCAGTTTGTTTCCATGGACGGCCCACGGGGCAACAGTCTACGGCTTGTACGATCCTTTTATAATCATACACCTCAATCATTGTCTCTCATCATGTCCGTCATGGTTTAATCAAGGAGCATAACAGGGAGACTGCTTATAGTCACTGACACACATGCGCAAAAACGCTTCTCATTTTACATACTACACTCTCTCTCCCACACACACACACACACACACACACACACACACACACACACACACAGACAAAGGCATAACTCACTATCTCATTAAATGCCGGCACATGAACAACTAATGGCCCACTAATGCTAATTGAATGAAGATGTTTGAGAAGATGGCAAGATGTAGGACAACAGTGAAGGGAAATCATTACTGTCATCTAATAAAGACGTCAAGTTATAGTCTGGAGGGCGCTGTTTCTCACTCACACACTTGGAGCCTACAGCCGTTCTTTCCCTTCCATGTAATTTTTTTTAGCATTTCTGATATTGAGAGTTTTGAACCACATTTGTCACAGGCACTGTTATCTTGCGAAGGAAGCAGTATCACTGTAAGCTGTCTAGAAAATCATATAGAACAGGAAAGACATTTGTTCCAACCTAAAATTCCCAAACTAAGAGCTCACACATACAATATCAACACAATAGTAAAAGCTACAACTCAGTTTTT
>JAQFJA010000009.1:12432341-12443455 GCA_029874485.1 Naso brachycentron | reverse complement strand
TCAATTCAGTTCAGTTCAATTCAAACAACTTTATTAATACCACACGGGGCAAGGGTAGTATTTCAATCAGCCAACTATACTACCATTAGCCACTGTAGCAAAGTTTAACTGTAGCACAGGGACATTAGAGAGACATCATAAATTTGTCAATTTTGCTAACATTAACCGACAATAAAGTGTAACTGTTTTCCAATTTAAAAAATCTGCAAATTCTGCTTACATTACCAAACAAACGCAAATAGTGCAAAGTTCACATAGGAAAAAAAAACAGAAAACAAAAAACAAAACTCAAATTATCAAACTGTACTAACATTAGCTGTCATTAGGGCAGTAATTTTGCACAAGTTTAGCCAACAAAATTATCAAACTAAATAGTGCAGTGAAACTAACTTTAGTACAGGTGGAGAAAACATCATAAAACATTAATCTGTGCTGTGCTGCACAATATTAGTGCTACGTAGCTGTGGCATAAGCAGAGTCATTAAACCAGCAAACTGTGCTAACGATAGCTAGAATTAGAATTTGTAACTTTAGCACAAAAAGAGAAAGATTATAAATGCAGCAAATCTTGATAACAGTTAACACTAGCAGTAGTTCCACAAAGTACAAGTTAAGTTTTCCTTGGCATTAAGATCAAGTCTCTTTTTTTCCCTTTAAAATCTACCTGGAGGGGATTTAAGACTTTTTTTTTAGGTAAAGGTTAAGCAGCATCTATTTAGCACTCTTTTTCTCTGGAAAATATCCATTAAAAAATACATTAAATGATAAAGGCTATTACTAATTTAAAATCTACTCCTTATTTTGTTATTTTGCCCAAAATGTGTTTGTTGCAATCCTAGTATGTGTTGTGGCATCCTTTATTGTTCTCCCCAAGTTAATTTTCATTTTCAAATATTTTAAAATGATAAATTGTGAAATCAACACGAACAGAGACCATTTTCATTTTATTGCGTAGCTGAGGAGACATTAAGCAGTCACTTTTTCACTTCAGCACATCTCTGTGGAAACACAAGCACACAGAAAGCAGCACACATGCTTGCACTTCACTGATTAAACAGTATTACAATATGACTTACTGTGGTGTATTCAAAGTAGTAGAGGCAGTTGTCCGTCAGGATGAACCACCTTCTCTTCCAGGTTTTCACTCGGCCCCCTGAAAGGAAAAGGAAAAGGAGACAGGAAGTGACACAAAGGCGGCAGTGACAGACTTGCTGTCTCCCGTCAGGAAAAAGTGCAGGGATGTGACACTCATTAACGACGCTGACCCACATCCACACGCTTCACTTTGAAAGTACTTTCATATGAATATTGGCTGACCTTAAACTCAGAGAGATGACCTTTCTAATGCAAAATTTGGGCAACAGAGTTAAAAAGAAGAAACAATTTAATTATACATCACTAATTATGCATGTTGGTTCATTAGTGCTGTAATTCAATTTCCTGTGATAGAAAGGCTGCTTGTCGTCGACCACATGATCATGTCATGTGACGATTAGACACATTCAGAAACATCAATACTAAATATAATTAACAAGCAGTTCATGCCATTAAAATGTCACTTTGTGTCTGATTTAAAGCAGTACCATTTTTGCACATTTAAGTTATATAGTCTGAGAAAGGCTGCTTATAGATTTGAGCTTTATGATTCACATGTAAATGTGGTAAGAGAGTCTTCAAACAATAAGTGGATTTTTTATGGTTTTCAAGCTTTTATGATATATTTTTTAATTATAAAGAAAAATAGGGATCCAACTCACAAAAAAGAAGTTATTTAAAGGAAAAAGCTGCACGTCCACATGTTTTAAATGCAGTGTCTCAGGTTAATTCTGCTGTTTCAGTTCACACCGACTTTCGGAAAAATGCAGGCAAGCCAGTTTGAAGAAAGCAGCAGCAAAGTAAATATCTTATTACAATCAACCACACTTTCTCTCCCAACTTTGAACTTGATAATGACTCTCACAGCTGATGAATAATGACTGAATGTTTCGTCATTTTTAAAGGCAACAAGATAAAACCTCATTGGCTCTGAGTAGAGTGGAGCAAACAACACTAGATATGAATCCACCATGGCACCTACAGCAACCCTGAAGGAACACACACACACACACACACACATGTTGACACAAACATTTAAGCACAAAAACCAACACAATGACACACATGCATACACACACACACACACATCAAACCCCAGAGCAAGTTCACCGTCTCACGTGTTAACTTGTGCAAACTGCATACAAACAAAGCAAATAAAGACAGCAAGCACAAATGTCCAACGTGTTGATTTGAAGCAGAAGCAGCCGCTGGCGTCAAATGGCTGTGAAGACGTGTGGGAGGAAAACAGCACTTGTCTCAGAGATGTAAAGCAGGGACAGTGAGGAAGCTCTCCTGGTGGGAGACACATGTACAGTGTGTGCGTGAAGGCTGTGAGAGAGCAGTGGTGAAAGTAATCAGATACTTATTTCAGTAAAAAGTCCCACACTGAAAATCTTAATCATAAGTTAATCATAAAGGAATATTGTAAAAGAATTCAATTAAGAAAAAATTGCCAATGTTACTTTAAGGGAGTTCAGTTTTTCTGCACATTAAACTTTATAACAAAGATATTTACAACCATGTGCTACAGCATTATTATGACAACCGGCTTGGTCCTGAGAGCTGGAGCTCATTGCTAACAGCACCACTAGCTAAAAACAACAGAGGAGCACATGTACTCAGGCAATCCATCAAAAAATTCAATAAACGCTCATTATAAAAGACATGAAACTCACTGAATGTTTAGTGGTATTCTCTAATGTACCAAAACACAAAGCTAAACATGGATATTTAACCCAGAAATGGCTGTTTGTTTCATGGAGCGTTTTCTTTCTCCTTATTATAAGACTTAATGTGCAAAAAGCCAAACTTCTCCCTTAATATTTAATCATTACATTAGATTAATATTACTCTCACATTAATGTAAAAGCAGAATTCTAATCGTATAGTTGGATGAAATGGAGCTAACTTTGAACAATTTTATATTGGAGTGCAAGTAATGGTGGTTTTTACATGAGAGAGATGGTTGTAACATGAGACTCCTTGGGAAGCAACTCCGCTGAACGCCGGCTGACAACACTTTTGTCAGCAGAGGCCAAAAGTGCAATACACTTTTGTCAGCAGTGGCCAGTTTTAAGGCACCTCACTTGTTTCAACAGCCAATCAGCACGTACCAGCGTCACCTGTAGCTAAAAAGTGCAGCAAAAGCAACCAACAGGAACTTGCACTCTCTGAAATGACCAAAAATACCCCATCAGGGTTTGAATACAGTACAGAGCTAAGGAGAGGTGCAGAAGTCTAGTGTTCTTTCAGACCACCTGAATTAAAATATGCTGAAAGGTTACTATGCAATTTTTGCCTGATGACACCAAAGATAAACTACCAACCCCAACTTTAATCAATTGATTTTTTGGCTTGTAAAAATTCTGAAAATGCATAAAGTGATATCTCCCCAGTGCTTGTTCGTCTGACCAACATTATGAACATTAAAATCATTGAAATGAAACTAACAATAGTTTAAAGGGAAAGGAGAAAATCCTCTTATCTGATTAGCCTAAAGCATTAAATGTTTTGTATATTTAACATTTTATGAAATTGTTGCCAATTATATTTCTGTCAACAAAGTAATCAGGTTTTCATTTCAGCAGCACTTAGATACACGGTTACAAAACAAAACCCGTTAAACAAATGTAGTGGAGTAAAAAGTCAAATATTTCTCTCTGAAATAGTGATGTATAAGTAGAGAGCTGCATCAAAATAAAAGACTCGATTAAGTACAAGTACTCCCGAAGTACAGCATTAAAGTAAACTGTAAATTTCATCACTTTGAGAAAGGTGCATTTAAAAATGCAGACCTGAGCTGACACACATGTCCAAAAACATGGATGAAAACCTGAAGACGTGCACATCAGCACCTCCTGATGACTTCCTGTGTGTTTGTGAGTGTGTGTGTGCTTTGACATAACATTCCTGATTAGTTCCTCTCAGCACTAACCATCCATTATGGCCACAACACTTCTCACTGCAGCATTTCCTGTTTCCTCACATGAGCCTATATGGGCCACACATAATTACAAAGGCCCCGGGTTTTCCTTACATTCCAACAGACTCTGGCTATTGAATTAGCGTGGCCAAATTTCCGCTCAGCGTAGAGAGAGATTTGCTAAAAATGGCATTTTATTCCTTCACATCCTCCAGGGTTTATTTTTAGAGAGTTAAATTAGAAATATCATAGTGAGAACTGGTGCGGGGAAATGGCTCCAGGGAGGAACCGTACTAGAATGTAATCATGTTAGGTCTGTGAGCCACAGTGGGGCTATTTGCATTCAGACTCACTAGTTTGATGAGACCGCAGAGACGTTACCCAGAGTTGGAGGAATGTGCAGGTCAGAGCCAGGTGTGTGTGTGTGTGCGTGTGTGTCTAAACACAGCAATAAAACTTATCACCTGCAGTGAGACTGACCTTTAACCCTTGACAAACAATATCCAGGCTCTTAAAAATGTTTTATGTCCAATAATAAATCCTAATGTCTTTAATTTAGTGTGAACAGCCGAGCGTGAGAGGACAGCCCAAATCAAAAACACGTGTAAACAAACAGGAACAAATTGCAAAACAGAATAGAAATATGACCAGAAACTGTATTACCTCACTGGGAAAACATACAACACCTGGCACGCACACACACACACACACACACACACACACACACACACACAATCTCACACAAATAACAACAATGTGTTCCCTCCAAAGTTTGAATCCAGATGTTTTAAAATGTGCACTCTCAAACATCCCTCTTGCACCTTTTTTCCACATTAACTGTTTTTCTGATGGACCGCAGCACCTTAAGTAAGTTTTAAACCCAACGTGAGATGGTTGAATCTAGTTCATTACATCCAATACACGATACCTCACCATCAAGTGAGAGACCACCAGTTATACTGACCTCTCCCTGTCCTCGAGTTGTAAGTATAAAGCCACAGTTGTTTGGAGAAAAAGTGATATAGTAACCAAATTAAGTCACCCAGGATGTCTTGCATTCCCTCAGCAGGAGAATGTGCTTGGACACACTAACCCAATTTGAGCAGCCAGCCTTCTCTGTCGGGGTTGAAGAACGTATGCGTCAGGTCATTCCCATCATCCTCTGGGATCTTGAAGGGTTCGCTCTTGATGCTGTCGTAAAGATTCTGCACAGAGAACGAAAGCAAAAAGAGAGACATTATGGAAAAAAGTTTAAGTTTACATTTACACTTTAAAATATCTATGCACACTTTCCCCTCCATCCTCCAAAAACATGCAACCCAGCCTTTAGATAACGGTGCATTATAGATGCAACATGTAAAAATGATGCAGGGGTATCATCACCAGAGTAATCCCCAACTGCTGCTTCAAGTACTCTTTCCTGTAATTCCCCCGACTATAGCCAGTAGCTGCCGTTACCTTGTTAGCTTCATTAGCCTTGGAGCTAGTAGCACTATGAACTGATCAGTCTAAGTGGAGTGGGTGGTTGGAGCACTGAGGAGGGAGTGTTGGTGTTTAGACCGCTGGCTCCTAAGTTTCCTAGCAAACTCAGACGTACAAAGACTGAACACAGCCTCAAAGAGCCACTGAGGTCTGAAGTCATGTAATGTCACTGCAAGCTGGTACAAGGAAGGCATGAAGCAGCAGAGAAACATGACGACTGTCTAGCATCAACAGCCAGGATTTTACATCAAACTCTATGAATCCAGGTTTATTTCAAACAAACCAGAATTAATGATTGTTGGAACAATGAAAACACAAATTTATTTTCTTTGTCTCAGTACAGTTTAAATGGAATGTGTTTAAGGATGATTTAAGATTTAGACAGGACGGGCTTGGGCTAGCTGGTTAGCATGACAATTTGAGAAAATATTTCTGCAAGACAGCAGAGGGTGTGATTAAAAACTTTTCAAGAGAGTGGAGCCCTACTCAGTAATACAAAGTGTACAAGTGATAACAAAATGTGTGTATCTTGTACTGATGATGATCAAGCATGTTAACTTGGAATACTTACTCGTGAAAGTTACTGTTGGCACATGCAATAGACTGTGCAGCACCCCGGTCCTGCGCAACAGGATCAGTCACAGAATCTTTTGATCACACCGCGTACATCGACATCTTTAAAATAACTCAGACTTGCCACTTCTTCACATTCTGTTGATAGTGTTTCTTACACTTTATTCCTTTAAACAAGACATTGACAGATTCTGTTCTGGTGTCGGAGTCAATGATTCATACCTCAGTGACTTGCTGGGAACTGGGAGACTTTTTCTCTGTCTCTTTCTACTTAAGTGAGCCAAGGGCACTGTGACAGAGATGTCAGTCTGCAGTATGTGGGTAGCTCAGCTTGTTTTTATGTGTTTTTCTTTGAGAGATCACGGTAGATCATTAGCTTCAGTATCTGGGGAGAGGATCTAATTTTGCTGAGCTGCAGATATCTCAATTAGCGAGGCACGACTCTCTGCTCTGCCTGGTGGGAGAATTTCCTACCGATTTCAGTTTTTTGTGTGCTGAGTCATAAAACAGCATCTATTAAAAGCCTATACTTCATACTTCAACTGTCAAAATAGTATTTATGTATGTTTTACCACAACAATGTTAGTTCACAGTACATTGGTTACATTTGTTATACCTAATGAAGTGATAAAGCCAAAGCTCTCACCCTGAGTAGCTCCTCTGGGAGGTCTCCCCCCTCATTGATCCCTCTGTTCATGGAGATGAAGCGCTCCACGGGCGGCTTGTCTCTGACGTTGGGATTGTGCAGACTCGTGTTCAGCATAATAATGGCAAATGATAAGACGTAGCAGGTGTCTGTGGAGGCAATTACACAATGTCACTGAAAAAACCACGCACAAGTCTGCATCTCTGTGCGTGAATGAGCATGTTTTCTTGCTTGAAGTTTGAATGCAGAAATTTTTAAAACTATTGAGCTTTTCTCACATTAAAATATAAAGACTGCTTTAAGAAATCCAAACATTTTCTACATCAGATGTGAGCATTAAATCCAAACCTGAGCTCTCATTAAAAGTTTACTTCTAAAAAAGAAAGTGTGCTGCACAGTGGAAGTTGTTTTCCTTATTTACTGAGATGGTATTGAGACGACAGCACACATGATTTATGATTAATTAGGCAGCAATCCATCAACAGATTTTCTCACCAGCAAATTTAGGACTCTGTCTAATAAAAATAAGAATTTAATCAACAAAAGGTCTTTAAATTCTGGGTCACACGCACAAACAGCCATGGTGCCCTCCACAGCCATGATGCAGAGAAGCCACACACACACACACACACACCCATGATCCACTGCTCTTACGACACGACATCATAACTCCAGCAGACCTTCCTCCACCTCATCCATCCACACACTAACTGCCCCAGTTGACAGCCTCTGGCCTGCACTGTGATTTACGACCCCGAGCGCAGCCGTCCTGAGAGATGACCAATAACTGAGTCTGTGTGTGTCGCCATGGCACCGCATCAATATTCATGACCTGAGCTGTCACCTGTGTCCTCCTCAACAATCGCTCGTTTAACACAGGATCAGCACACGAGGTGCGACGGGCCAAAGACTGCACTAATGAACACTATTGACCGGTGATCAATTTCATTATCACTGCTGGAGACACGAATAGTGATTATGCTGCGATTAGTCAGCAAGCTGCTAACCACAGACAGCTGGTTCAGTCAGGATGGATGAGAATAAGAAAATAAATCTTAAAATTCTCTGAAAGCAGACATCTGTGTCATTAGAGGGGGCTCATATTCGTCAGTCTCTTGGGAAAATCTCCAACGTTTTGGCCACATGCTAAAGATTTGTACAACCCAAACAGGTCCAGCTGAGCTGTGTGCTGAGGGGAGAAGCATCGATCTGACACTGAGGTGGTCTGGCCGGTCCGTGGTGTCTTTCCTGGACTGTCTGTCTGATTCTGACTCATGTATGTGCTGCAGCGTCTGTGTGTATGTGTGCTTGTGTGTGTGTGTGTGGTACCTGTGGACTGGAAGACGCCAGGATTGCATTGGCAGTACCTGGAGGCAAACGCCTCCATCATGCGATCAATCTTCTGGGCTTCGCCAGGAAGTCTGAAACTCCACAGAAACTGTCTGCAAGAGGCAGGAACAGAGAGGGACGACATAATGACAGATCATAAAATATTGATGCAGATCTATAGCAGAGTACATGGATATTCTCTGTAAATTACGAACGCTATCCTGCATATCTGAGCTGTTTTCTTGAATATTAACAATAAGAAAGGATGGAACATCTTGAACAGCCTTACCGAGAAAAAAAACAACTTCTTAAACATGAAAATTAAAAAAACACACATCAAACTTGAGTGAGTGGGCTACAAAATACAGCATCTGGGGACCGACTACATCCCAGAGCCAGAGCTTCAGTCAAGGGCACTGACAGGAGAATTAACCTGATTTCTGGATGGTGGGGAAAACCAGACCTCCAGGACAAAACCCACACAAGGAAGAGAAACATCAAACTCCACACAGGAAGTCACTTCCCCAGCCGGGAAACACTGATCCACTGCATTCACTGTCATAAAACGCTCTCTCGTAGTATTGTTGCTTTGAATGACAGTAATCATCCTGGATCATATTTCACCTTCGCAGCAGTACCTGCAGGAATCCACTCACACTAACACAGATCCTTGCATATTATTTAACGAAGTGCTTTTTAGGTCATTAACTCACCTTAAGGCTTGTACGAGGTTGAGGTCTGCAAACTCGTGAAGCTCCACAAACGCCTGGAGGACTTTGATATTAAACTCGTCCCTAGAGGAGAGGAGAGACACGCATGTCATGTTTTTTAACTGTTTACACTCTTAAAACAAAACAGAAAAAAAACTGACACGAGACTGACAAAACAGCTTTGATGTTCCGCAGTGACAAATTCATGTTTTGGGGTCAAGGTGGAAAGTGAAATCCTGCAGCTCTGTAACAGCTACGGTGTCAGACAGGGAGCAGGTGTCGGCTGAGCATGTCAGCATGAAATCCCTGCTGTTTTGACAGTCCGATCCCCATTGATTTCACCTTGATAAGAACCACATGTCCGCTCAGTTATTTTACCAGAACGGTCCCCCGTCACTGCTCCGCTCCATAAATCCAGACTATCAATTTCCTGGAGCTTTATGCCCTCGTCTGAGCACATGCGGTGGAGATCTGCCAGAGAGACGGGGAGAGGAAAAAGAAAGGTGGAAGAAAAACAGAAGGAAAACTGGAGAGCTCACCGTTCCCCTAAGTAGTCCCCGATGACTGTTTTGTTGAGCCCCTCGCCTTTGTAGAGGAACTGTGCAATGTCCTCCGGAGTGTTCTGGAGAAGATCGTTCTCCAAAAGAAACTGGATCCCCTGTTTGAACAAAGCGCACCTTTTTGAGTCTGCTTTTTCAATGTGTAATCCAACAGTGAGAGTTTGTGTGATTCTGACAAATTTCAGTTTAAGGCACCGTCTGACCTTTTTTGGGTCCATGTTGAACTTTTTCCTCCCCATGGCGATCTGTTTGTTTCTTTGTGTGGTTTTGCTGCAAATAAAAAAAACACACAGAAACATCAATCGGGTGACAGTTGAGAGTGTGCTGTTGTTCCCAAGCTGTGTTTGTTCAGTCAGTCAGTTTGTGATGGGTTGTTATGTGGCGATTTGACTGTTTATTTACTGCTCAGCTGCACAGTGGGCCTAAACTGACAAGAACTGGAAAAGCGCCACACGTGGCTGCATATGATTTAGCATCACCTGCACTGCAAAAACACAAAGTGCATCAAGTCCCTTCAGTTTAACCCGTCCTGCAGCGATTTGGAAGAACATTTCCTGTTTTAATGTCACTTGTCTTTGCATGCATCCCACAGGGGAATCTCCACCTTTGTGTCTGTGCACGCTGTGCCCAAAATAACCAGAGCTCCTTTTCAAGTTTCACCTGACACACACACACACACACACACACACACACACACACACACACACAGTCTGACACACAGCCTCACTCCACCATCATCAACCAATCAAATAAAGCCTCTGAATACAGACTGTTTGGCTAATGTTTAGTCAGGGGACTGTCCCGCTTCACTCCTCAAACAAAGGGGGATTAATGCACACACACACACACACGCACGCACACAAACACACACAAAATGACAGGCGTGAGGATCACGGCGGAGGTAACTACATGGCTCAACAGCTTTGAAGAGCAGAGGAAGCAAATAAAAAACTTTACTCACTCTCCAACAACGCATCAATTGACAAACAGTCATTTTGATATTTGATTTATCGTTCTAGTCAATCAAATGTGCCAAACATTGGCTTGTTCCGTCAAATAAGTGATGTGGATGGGATAATTCCCTCTGTTGTGCAATTACCTTTTTTTGGATTTTTGACTGTCTTGTCAGACAAAACAAGCAATGTGAAGGTAGACTTTGTGTTTAGGAGCTTCAATGATCAGTCGATTAAGTGATTAATCAATAATCTGAAACATAATCCGCAGCTAATTCGATAACTGATCATTTTTTAAGGAATGATTTGAGCAAAAAAAGCCAAATATTTGCTGTTACTTGTTTCTCAAATGAGATTATTTTCCTATTTTTGTATCATTTCAAACTGGATATCTTAGGTTGTTGGAATATTTCTTGTCATCTTGGGTTCAGACATTCCTCGCAATAACTTGTGGATTAATCAATAATGACAATAATAATTAGTTGCAGCTTAAACAATCAAGCCGTTGGTTCACGTCAAAGAACTCACCTCTCCCCCACACAGGTTAGCTGCTCGATCTCAGTCATTACTTCTGCAATCTCAAACTTCAGCCGCTGCAGAGAAGAAAAACAGCCAAATGACTCAGTCACTTATTGCATCAACTAGAATTTGTGTTTGACAGAGAGGACAACACAGATCCAGCTGCAGCTCTGAAGAAACAAATAACTCCTCATTAAGAGGTATATGAACAAACTGTATAACAAAATAACTGTATGAAAAAAAAGTCACACATGAATAATTAAAGTGATGTTCAATGCCAACATATAACAGTGTTTAGCGTCAGATCAGTTTTTAGACATGTAA
>JAQFJA010000009.1:12408073-12419897 GCA_029874485.1 Naso brachycentron | reverse complement strand
GTATTTTAAAAACTGAGTATAAAAGTCTAACTGTAAGCATGTTATAACAAACTTGCTAATTGCTAATTAGCTTTGTTAGCAAGCTAGCTGTTGATTAAATCTACTGGTCGGCATTTCAGCAAACAAACTCAATGGCCACTGGCTAAAAAGTTCACTGTCTGAAGTCAAGAAGGAAATGTTTAGAAAATAAATAATTTTATGTAGTTAATCTGCCTTTATCATCACAAACTGCGAAAGTGGAATGCATGCATAGCAACAATAACTGAGGAGGGCGGGGCTTGTAATCTGTCTGTTTTGTTGGCTTCTACAGATGACTTTTTTCGTCTCATTTGAATTGCATGCAGTGGCTGAGCCTCTAATTAAAAAAACACATTAGTTGAGCAAACCAGGCAACTCAGCTGTAAAGTCAGGACATATGAAGCCAGTGTTTCTCAGGATTTTGTGCTGGGTGCACTTCAGGCCCTCTAGGGCGTCTGGGAGAAGATTTTGTACATTTTTAAAGTTAATGCATCAATCTAATCTTTGAAAGCAGAATTAAGAGGCTAGATCAATGAAGAATTTTGTGCTCTTGTAAACATTTTTTTGCTCTAGCAAACAATTAGATCATCAACATATTTGTTGTACACATGAAAATGGTAATGGCACAGCAAAACAGTCATCCAAAAAGCATGGTGAGGAGTTTAATCAACTATAGCAAACATTATAGCATACATTTGAGCCATTAAAGAAATAAAACAAAAAAGGTTCATTACCATCCAATTGGTAATAGTGAACAGGAACTTCGGCGCAAGCTTGCAACCTGTGCTCACTGGGAATTCCTGGTTATCAGTGATAACTTCTGTGGTATTTGTTTTCTGTTTCTTACAGTGTATCTGTATTCTGTCTTTAACACGGTTTGGTGTTTTGGATTCAGCAACACTGTTCCACTGTGTGTGTGAGATCATGTGACAGAAAGAGATGCAGAAGCAACAGAGCAAAACACTGTGTTAGGGATCTTTTATGATGTTGTGAAAAGTGTAAAAATATTTTCCGTTCATTTTGAAACTGTGGTGTTTTGCCAAAGTCTGGCTCATTATTGGGAAACAGTTAAGTCCTCCAAAAACTCCTAGCAGGGCCTCTGTGAGGAGCCTCCAACAGGAAATAACTGTAGTGTCTCACCAGCCTACAGTCTGGTATGAAGGTCCTGAGCCGACAGACAGAGTTTGCACGCAACAGCGCAACAAAAAGACTATAGAAGCAGCAGTACATGCTGTTTATATTGGGTTAAGGCCTAAAATCTGGACAAGAGTAAAGCACAGACACCGTTCATGACAAACAAAAAGGGAGATAGGAGACAAAAAGACGAGGAGACGGTCCAGCTGCCAAGAAGGACTCCACTTCTGATTTTGTTATTCCAAGACAGCAGGAAGCAGAGGAGGCGGATGAGGAGGTGGAGAGACAGAAAAAGAGTTCATAATAGAGTTAAAAACCTGAGCCAGGATTTCTTTATTACACTGAATATGTGGGTGGTTCAAGTCAGATCATCACTCTTTCCCAGGTTCTGCGTAAAGGGGTTTTCCAGATTATGAGCCTCTGTACACAGGAGCTCTTTCTTTGCCTTTTATCTTTAATCTCACAAGTTGAGCACTGGTTTAAAAGTAAACACCAGTTCTGATTTTTGCATCATCTCCAGGGAGGAACTTTTGCTTTTCCTCGGGAAGAAGATGAAAGTCAGATAAAAACATTTGGGATGACCTTGTTAGCAGAGCCCCTGGTGTGCTGATACTTAAATTCATTTAACATAGTCTCTTAAAAATTATATATTGCTACTGCAGGGAGGATGGTGGTGGTCCAAAGCTTTGGACAAGGACACCAGACATCGAGATTTATGTCCCGCATCCCAAAAGTCTCACAGTTAAGGTTTGGGAAAGATGACAGTTTTGCTTAAACACATAGTACACGTGTTTTACCAGTTTGTAGGTAAAACACATAAACTACTTAGTCAGCAGGCAATTTGCAGCAACGTTCAATAATATTTCCATAATGATAATAGCTAATAGCTGAGACATGACACTGCCTCAATACTCAGTCAATATTCAGTTATTTTAGATTTTGCAGTGACTTTCTTGGGATCAATTTGGCACGGGTCAAAAATCAGTCAAATAATGTCACCCCCCCCCCTTAAAGCTTTAATCAATATTTTTACAATGTATCACAATTTGAACTAGTGGTAGGGGAAAAAATCAATTCTTAGATGCATTCAGATTCTGATGTGGACTTATTTGAATTGATTCAAAAACGTCTAACAATCAATTATCTAAATTTTGATGATGATGGGCAGCATGGTGACTTAGTGGTAAGCACTGATGCTTCACAGCAAGAAGGTTTGAATCCAGGTCTGCTCATCTAACATTAAGAGGGTCCTGGGTTTGATACCCAGCTGGGAAGGAGTTTGCATGTCTGTGTGGGTTCTCTCTGGGTTCCTCCCACAGTCCACAGACATGCAGGTTAGGTCAACTGGTGACTCTAACTTGCCTGTAGATGTGAATGTGAGCATGAATAGTTGCTTGTCTCTATCTGTGATGAACTGATGACTTGCAGGTGTACCCCGCCCTCGCCCAGTGTTAGCTGGGATTGGCTCCAGCAACCCCCGCAACCCTGGAAAAGGATAGGCGGTTACGAGAATGAATGGAAAAAAACATGAAAAAGGCAGAAAGCAGAAGTGCAGCGTGCCGCGCACTCAGACAGCTTACAGAGTACACATAAGAAAACAAGACAGACACATGGCTGACTGCGAGATCCGACCAGCACCAAGTTGATTAAAAGCTAGCAACGGGCAGCACAGGACAAGAGCCACACTATATGTAAGCTATGTCACACTAAGATAAAATCAAGATGCATCAATTCAAAATGCATCTTGATGTATGGGTAACCATTTTATTATTGCAATTGTTTCATAATCCAATCATAGGCCCCTGAATAGTAATTGAATTGAACTGGTAGGTGCCCAGACATTCCCACCCCTAATTTGAACAATGTGAAAGGGGTTGGCTTGTGGTGTTGTGCCAACAAAGAATTATTCACTGAATCTGCAGCTCTTCTTGTCTTTATGGAGTTTTTATGGTAAGTTTCAGCTGATTGTTAAGCATGCCAGCTGCAACTTTACTGTTTTAGTTCATTACAAGGGCTTTTTTCTCAGGCACAGCAGAAGGAAAAAGATCTTAATACTCACTGTATGCTACCTGTATACCACCAGAAAACTATAAGATAGAGTCTGCAACTACTTGGTGAACACAGTGGAGCATTTAGCAGCTGGAAAGTCACATATTTCCATCAAGAGTTTGAAAGATGAGTGACGGTTGGACTTGGATTCATCAGGCCGATAACAAGCAGCAGAAACAACAAAGAGGCCAAAAAATAAACAGTTATTGCAGATTTAGGGCAGCACAACCAAACAACAAATAGAACTTACCCTGATCATAATATATGAGAGCTTAAAGAAAATGGAAATACTTAATCAACCTGTTTATAGCAAAAGAATCATTTCTCAATCAGCACTCGGATGGATTAGCCAATACTTAATACTTTCTTGTTACTGCATGTTGTCTTTCCAAGTGGTCTATGAGTCCTACTCATTATTTCATTAGAAGTTACGACATGAAATTCCTCATATAATCCCAGATGCTTATAACCTGGAGCTAAAAGGAACAATACAGGCACAACATGAGAGGAAAATCTGATGTGGAATGGGTATGAAAATAGCAACTGGGCAGACACTTCCTCTTCACGTATGATTACATAAAGTGTTTTCTGTGTCACACATTTGAGTATCAACTGTTCTCATCTAACGGAAAACAGCAGGTTGGTTCCCTCTTCCTATAAGAGTACAGCAGGGATTGAAAAGGGCTTAAAGTACAATGTTTTAATATTAAACTTACACAAATGACAGCTTGCAGGCATGTAAAACCACCGCAGATCTCCTGGGAGTCTCCGTAAAGGAAAGCTGCTAATGTTTTAGATATAACCGACCGACTTTCCCCCGAGGGAAGAACAATAATTACTCATCATTGCTTCAATTTAGACAAATTCCATTTATGAGCAGACTGATTATGCAGGTTTTGCATCATGTTCCTCCAGTCTCATCACTGCATTATCACAAAAAGCTTTTTTCAAGGTTAGCTGCAGTGCATGTGCTCACAGCATGATGGAAATGCAGCATGACAGAGGTCAACAAAGGGATTAAATACATGTGTGAAGGAACCTGTGCCCAAGAGCCACTGTAAATCACTCGCCCTGTGAGATACCCTCAGGCCATGTTCTTTCTGAGTGTGTGTATGTGTGTGTGTTTCAGTGGTCATGGCCTACTCAAAGCCACACCAGATCATCAATCACACCCAATCATCATCCATGGGACTGACATTGATGCATCATGAGTTATGAGAATGACAACAAGGAGAGAAAGTGTGTGTGTGTGTTTACAGCAGGAGGAGGAGTGTGAAAGGACCTCGAACACAATCATGAATCTTGCTGCCATTGTCCGTCAGGAGTCAGTTGTCCTGACCCGCTCGCTCGGGCCTGTTCATTTTAGATTTTAACAGTCTTTAAACAGCAATAATAGCCATCCTGTCTCTGAAAACAATTCCACAATTTAAGGGTCAGGGCAAAGGAGGAAGGCCTGAAAATAATGAGGAGTGAGGAGGAGAAAATCCTGGTGACAAGCCGTACTATAAATCACATGACACACAGCTCCTGTGTCAGGAATAGAAGCACGAGGGAGGGTTTCTGGCTTCTTTTAGGGCTGCTTTACTGTCATGATTAAATCCTGTTTATATACACTGTTTGTGTTTGTGTATGTGTGTGTGTGTGTGTGTGTGTGTGTGTGTGTGTGTTTCACTCCAGTAGGGAAGTAACAGTGAACGGCCCAAGCCTTTGACCTATAATCCACTAACTGTCATCCATATCCCTCCCCACTTGATCTCCTCCATTTGTCTTTGCATGGAAAGGGCTCGCAGCTCCCGTTAATCCTCTGTGTGCACACCATATAAAGAGATGTACACACACGCCTCCACAAGTGAAATAGTACAAGTAGAGAAGCATGAGGTATACACAGCTGGGCTGTGCCTCACACCACTAACCTACTTTGAGGATCCGAACGCAGCATCCGCTTCCCTATCAGTCCCTCTTTGAATCTGTGCCACCGCTGCGAGTCTCCATTTCCATCTCTCCCTGCTAAAACATACACAACCCGACCCAGTGTACAAACACATCATCACATGCACACATGCACACACCTACACATGTATATATACATGCTGACAGGTTGCTGTGTCACACGGACATCCTGCTGCGCTGTTTGTAGCCTTTCTCGGTGACAAACAGATCACCGCTGTCATTCTGAGGAGCGCAGAGCCGGCGACGGGGACGTGGAAGGAAAAGACTACGACTGCAACAACCTCAGCTTCCTTCACAGCACCGGCAGCGCAGTCACAGCTCATTCTCTCTCCCAACCAAAGAAGAATTAATTTTGCATGATGCAGCAGCATCTTAGCAGAAAAAGGGAGTGTGGGGGGGTGGGGGTGGGGGGTGAAAACATGCCCATTTAGCAAAAAAAAAAAAGGGAAAAAAGAAAAAAAAGAGCAGAGTTCTGGCAAAAGACTGAGGATGTGTAGTAGTGGTTTACTGACACATTGACCCCCTGAGTAAGTCACAGAGTGTTACAAATCCCTTCTTAAAAGCAGGGCTAGCATTGAAGTGGCAGTGCCATGGGTCCCAGGGGGGAGAGGAGAGGCCTGTAAGAGGCTGGAGGCAGGCCAGATGCTCCACACACACACACACACACACAAAATGTCCAAGGGTAGAGTGGACTACAGAACTGAATACAAAGGTGCATCTAAATAGGTTTTTAGGTAGCCTGAATTAGACTGGATCAGAATGTTCCAAGTCGACTCTGAGGCCGCCATCTCCTTGTGATTCCCGTTTCTTCCCCATTTCTAAGGCCGTCTTTACCCTACCTGTTACAGCTGATGTAAGCAGTCTGGTTTTAGTGACATTTTTATTGGTGTCGACCCGTGTACTTTCTCCTCCAGGTTGGTAGCCAAACCCTCGTATATGTAAGCAGTATTTTTAAATGTTAATCAAATGTGAATGCAGATATCAGATATAGGTCACTGTTAAACACCGACGTAAGCAGAAGGTCAAAAATATCTGATACTGGCAAGAAATCGAAACCAGGCATCAAGACCTTAAGTGTCAATGCAGCCATAAATACTTAACACTCTTATTTGTCTTTTTCTTCAATACACTTCACTTACTACAGCAAAAACACTATTCAAAGCCACTGAGGTTTAATCTTTGTGCATTTCGACTAATGATTCAAATCGTAGGAATGAGACGTGGACGGATGGATGAAAAGGAGCCAGCTTGATTCATCACGTTACAATCACAAGAGTCAAAAGTAAAGAATGAATTGAGTGAAACACAACATGGACATTGGCAGGGGGATAAATAGACGGTTGATGATAGATTGTTTGCTAAACATTAGGTGCAGCATCTGTTTAAAGAATCTTCTCTCTGTATGTTCACAGTTATAATAGTGCCATGTGCCAAAATGGTTTCAGTAGAATAAACTTGAAACCATTATAGTGTGTTGTGTTTCCAGAGTGTGAGGCACTGGATGTGCTGGCGGTCAGAGGGGGATACACCTTTTTCCTGCATCTTCAGCAGGTCAAACAATCTTACATAATTGTTCCAACCCTCCCTTTTCCTGTCCAATCTGCTCGACCTCCTCTTCCCTTTCCGACAGACCTGAACCACACACACACACACACACACACACACTTAAATGGAAGCCATGAACCCAGACTCCCACAAAGGCCCAAGTGGAGCAGGACGTTCTTCGCCTGAAATTCACTTCAGCACATGACTTCAGACTCCTGGGATCTTTAGCACGCTCCGATTTTTCTTTCCAAAGGGGAGAAAAATAACTCGATCTGCCTCATGTCTCCCCTCCACAAGCCCCTTCATGGACTTAATGCAGCAAGCACAGATCTCAATCTGTGACTCTGCTGAGCAGTGGACCTTCACTACACAGCACTGCCTGAAGGACAGAGGAAACAGGATACTTTCTTTAAAATCCTTGTGGGCTTTCCCTCCTCTGCTCCAGACAAAAATTAAGTCTTGCCATCAGCGTCATAGCCACCTATGAAAGTACTTAAAAATCCATTTTTTAGGGCAAAGAAAACAGAACAGAACTCCAAGAGGATTTGCACACACGCGTCATGTTTGATTTAACCTTAGCCTCGCTTCTCTCGATGCAAGTGCTGAGGCGGTCCAAATACTGAAAGTTAACTTCCATATAGAGTCAGTCGGTCAAGCGTTTGTTGAGTCTGACTTAAACCACTAAAGGATGTCACGGGTAAATGTAACGTGCTATCGGATACACTGGGAGGCCAAACTCAACAAGGGCCCTGTGTGTTCACTGACCTTTTTGTCAAACATGAAACACACGCACACAGACTTCAGTCAAAAGAGTAACATGGAGCCGCATACAGAAGCCAGAACTCTTTTCTATCTCCTCATCAACTTCTCAAAGCAGTTACTGAGCCGTGGTGAGCTGGACCGCTGGTGCATGGTGAGTGTGTGAGAGTCCACAGCCGTCATAACAGAGAAAACACACACTCCTTAAAAGAGGTGAGACACTCTAGCTGAGAGAGAGAGAGAGAGAGAGAAAAAAAGAAGACTTTTCCTTTAATATAACACTGTTCAAAAATGCATAAAAAACAGACAACAACACATGCTAGCTTATGATACAAAAACACACACATACAAAATGGAGCTAGCCTTCAGTTAGCTTTGCTTAGCTTAGCACAAAGTTTGGAAAAAGAGGGAAACAGCTCTGCACTGACTTGGTTGTTTGATTTGCTTAAAAAAAGCGTTAAAATAACCAGTTGTGAATTTAAAGTTGAAATCTGAAACATTTGAGTTATATTGTATCTGACAGCACCTCTGGCGATAAGATGCAATTGCAGTCACACTTTTAGACCTCTTCTCCCAGAGTTCAAGTCAAAACCAAACAGTGTTTTCTGTCTGACCTTAGTAGATGGCCTTGTTCCCTTCTTAAGAACACTGAGTTTTCTTCTTCTTTGGACCTGCTCTTGTACTTGAACTGCCGTCGCCTGGCTTGATGCCTTATTTTCTTCGCCGTTGATCCATTATTGTAATACACAGAAAATGAAAAGTATCTAAGCCGGTCAGACAAAGTGAGCCTGTGGCGTTAGCTCCACCTAGCCTCTGGGCAGACCAACCTCTGCTGACTGACGTAGACGCCGTCGCTAACCGTGCGCTGCTACTGATTTAGCGCGGGTTAGATCGTAGTACTCTGCAATGCTGCAAAATACAAGTGCTTTCATCATTGTTCTACCCCACAGATAGGGACTTAACAGACATTAACGAAATGAAAATCTGGAGATTACCACTTTAACAGGGAGTTGAGTCTCCAGCATGTAATCCAATGTAGAAATGCGTTTCTTTAGCCTAGTAAGCTAACAGTCATGGACAAAACAGGGCCCCAAATAAGGTTTAAGTTCCCCAAATTTAACATCAAACCTCTGTGAATTTAACAAAAGCATTTCAAATACTGAACATAAGCTTACACACAATACATTTTATGAACTACCAAAAAACTACAAGAGACATATTAAACTCCATATTAAAACTTTGTTGTTTTCAGAGCTATATGAGTTACCCTCCTCTGTAAGTCACCAGACTTTTTGTTGGCATGCATCTTATACAGAACTTTGGGCCTCTTTTGCAAAATTCATCTGGTGCTCCCTCTCACATCCTGCAGGGCTCTTTGTGAATTTCAGAGCCTCCTCAAGCTTGAAGTAAACTTCCACAGACTACCACGTTCCTGAGAGACACAATTCTCTGTTGATATCTGCAAGTGCAGGTGAGCGAGGAGACCCTTTGCAAAAAAAGAAAAAATTCATATGGAACGGGACGATACTCAGTCTGGAGACCACTACGAGGTGTGGGCCCTTAAGGCGTGATTTGTTCCTACGCTCCATGAAGACTTCAGGACGCTCCTCTCTTAGCCACTTGACAGCGTGTGGGCTGCGGGGAAAAACAAGCAGCTGCAAATCTACTCCAAAGACAAAAACACAAATCCCAAGCGTTGCAGGGAGCTGCTGGCGCTGTCCTGCGGCCGGTAGATGAATGGCCTGGAGATCTAAAAGCCCGGTGCGCCGTGTGCATCTCTCCTCGCCTGAGTTGGGCTGCAGTGTGCCATAACCCCGCAGACCACACACTCACACACGACTCACACAGTGAACTGCCAAGTTTTAACGCCTGGTATTCCCAGTGTGTAAACACAGTGGCCTATAGCCAAGCTCGCAAGCCATCAAAAGGCATGCACTGCGGCCAGCGTCTAGCATAAATGCTTTGATTCATACCATATGGGCATCACTCATGAAGCCTCCATTAACGCTGTGCATGTCGCTCACCCCAAATGACAAAAACTATTCTAACCGTTGCAGCAGAGGAAGAAAAGGTTCTGCATAGTAGGTGTACATTTGATAGACTGTCAAATTCAGTCATGCAGAACGAGAACGTGTTACAGTCAGACAGACAGGCAGACAGGCTTCACTGTAGCAAAGCTTTGTGGGCTCTTGTTGGCCCATTGTCCATTGAGCAAGCATTGTGGCATACGGCTTTGTACTGTTGACTGTCATGCGTGTCAGATGGATTGCAATGGACCTGTCTTCTCTAAGCCATGTACAGTACAGCCAAATATAGCTGCAGAAAAGTAACTGACAAGAGAAAAAAATATACAGGAAGATAAGGAATATAACAGAGGACAGAAAGCAAAAGATGCTACAGCCGTGCCGGCAGCTCTGTGAGGCTGTACGCTGGGCTAAACGCTAGCAGCAGCATGCTATCACAATGACAAAATGCAAATGATAAAAGTTTATGTTTAGCAGGTATAACACAACGTTCATCATCTTAGCGTGTTAAGCATGCTTACATTTACTAACCAGCACTGAACTCAAAGAATTACTTTCGCAGGTCATAAATCAAACAACACATTTGTACAAACTGAAATTTTGGCTTGATGTTGAAAACAACTGAGGATGCCAAAAGTTGTTTTAATTAATCCTGAGAGAGATATGAATATGTGTATCAAATTTCATAGAAATCCATCCAAAAATATTTGGGATCTTTTTACTCGAAACCACAAATATTCAGACTTCATGATGGCACTACAGAGAAAGTCGGGGAAGTCATAATGGTTTATCCTCTGGTGACTGTGACTGTCTGCACAAAATGTAATAGTAATCCATGTCGAAGGCGTTGACGTATTTCAGTCTAGACTGAAGTGGTGGACCAGCCAACCAACACTGCCATCCATAGCGCCATGCCAAGATAATGATTTATGATGGTGTTTTTTCCCAACACAGAAGATTTCAAGCTTGTGAGACTGAAAAAATATTGACAGGGAGATGCAAAAGAAATGCAAACTGAATCCCCATCAGCAGTGTGACCTGGTTTGATGGATGGTTATGGATGGATGGACACAGCTCGCTGTTCAGTGAGTTAATTATGACAGAACAGACGGACTTTCATCAGGAGGAACCCCTGTAATACACTGGAGAATTGATTCAGGAAGAAAATCTCATCCACTGCCACTCTTCCTCACTTGTCTCTCATGGGCGGCACTCCATATTTCTTTGGCAATTTTCCAGCTTTGCTCTGGTACTTCATCCCGCCTTATCTCCTGAACACACACACATACACAGAAATCTCCTGTCTTGCCCTCTCATTCCTTTTTAGATATCTCACCATCGCCGCTACTACAACTATGTCTTACTCTCACTCTTCTTTCCATTCTCACGCCTTCCTCGCTCTCTGCTCTCCATCTGACACCTCAGTGTCTCACCCTGTCCACCACTTTCTGTCCTCCCTCTCGCTCGACTTGTGACCTGGCAAAGTGTGTGTCCCTTTGTGAGGGACAACAACAGATATTGAAGTTTGTCAACCAAACTACCACATTGAGTAGACCAACGCCTGTGCCACCAGCACAGCTGCTCATTATCTACTTTGTTCTGCTACTCCGAAGCACCCAACTCTGCTGCAGGCTCATGTGGGTGTGTGGGTGCTAAATTCTCTATTAAAATGTAGCAATTTGCGGATAATGTTCCTAACTGTTCTGCACAAATCTAAACACCAAAACAAAACAAAAAAAAAACAGGAGCTCTGCAGCCATCCTTTCCTGCAGCATCCATCACAGATGAGTCTGCAGACTGTGGCGTAAATCACAAACTCACACCTGCTCACACACACACACATACACGCACACATCATCTAGGTCATGATCCATCCATCCGTCATCCATCTATCTTCTCTGCAAACAGTGCCATAAGGAAAAAAGAAGAAATGTAATTTGCGTGAGTGTCAGCGTGCAGTCATGGATATGTGAGTGTGCGTGTGCGTGTGTGTGCTTCCGGCTGTTGTCAGCTATCCCTGGTTGACATCACAGCACCATATGTCTGTCTGTGGGGCTGTGCTGACATGTGCCACCGCTGGAGGCCAGGCCGGCTGCGCACAGCACAATAACAGCTTTATGCCCGCATGCCATGCATTGCAGTACTCCAGCAAACAGTCACATCCTGCAGCTCTGCAAGCAGTGAGCACGTGCGACTGAATACCTCTGACGTACAAAGGTGAGACAGCACGAGTGACGGATTCTCACCTGTAGGTTTAAATCTTGACAAAGAGCGTGATCTTGTTTTGTTTATGACTTGAGGTTTTGCTAAGTGTGCCATCCCATGTGCCTCCCTACAGTCAGAAG
>JAQFJA010000009.1:12385852-12399708 GCA_029874485.1 Naso brachycentron | reverse complement strand
CCTCCCTTCGCTTCCTCCTCCTCTCCTCCCCCACTGACTCGCACCCCTTTGATTCAGTTTTTGAGGTCAGCTTGGAGCTCATCGCAGCACCTGATCTCATCCTTTTTAACGCTTTGCATACGCCTCTCGTCCCAGTCAACAGCATTTGAATCGAAGGCGGCACTCCGGCCTATTTGAATAACCACAGAGAGGACGTTAAATGCTGCAAAGCTTCGCCAAAACCTCAAACTGGGAGTGAAAGGATTCAGCATAAATCACTGTTTAATGCGTCAGAGCTCAAATCACGTGGATTAATGTTTGATTACATTTAGCATCAATAATCCATTCTCTATGCATGGACGTGGTGCATTCATTTGAGGCAGCATGGCTGACAGGCATCTGTCACAATAGAAATGCTGTTTGTTAAGTGAATAAACAGCTGTGATTGGAAACACGAGGAGTAAGGTGTAATTTATTAGTAGTTATTGTTTTTGTTCTTCTTCATTTCAGTGTCTGGTTTCAATTTTGAAGCATCTGAAAATTTGAACGGTGCGGGAGAAGATTCCAAAGAGAGAAATGGCATTTAGGTGGCCCAGCTTTGCTTTATTTCCTGTTTGGTTGCAAAGCTCAAAGTTGATGGCAGACAAACAGTTTGGGCTCTTTTCAAAATGAAAAGAAACAGAGCCATGACCTAAATGTTCAGACTTGTAGTGTGGAGAATTGCATTGCAATTGATTCAACTTCACAGGGAAAGCAGAAAAAACAGCCTGATTGTGGATCTAAGCCAAAGTTATTCTTGCCAAAATAAATGCAATGATGGATTTGTTGAGGGAAGAAAATTGTGAAGGATAATGCCCGTTTCTTTGCCAAAAAAAGTTTAGCTCAGGAGTTTCTGATTAAAACTAAAATTTCTCTTCTTTTCATTTTTTTTTATTTTATATTGAGGAAGCTCTCTTTTTCAAGATTGCAATTTCACACAGTTAGGCTGCATTCAGACCAAATCAGGTGATCTGACAAGAACGCAGGTTTTCTTATTCGTCCGATTTAGCTGCAGTGGTCCGAGAAAACAAAAAACAAAAAAAACACAGACGCAGCTAAAAGGTTGAAACAATCTTAATTTTAGGAGAAACGCAGCCCTACGTCACACTGCAGCAGCCAATCACATGAAGGGGCCGTCTTCCAGCAATCGACTGCCACCTTTAGGTTGGAGGAATAATAGAGTACACAACTTGATGTCACACAATAGGCCCTGCTATGTTAATTAAGTGGCACTCCCACCACCGGACAACACTGCAGTGCTTTACCAAATCACCTGATTTGGTCTGAATCAATCCTGCCAGGTCAGGGATTCGAACCAGAGACCGTCTGGTCACAAGATCGCTTGTTGGTTGTATAGATTTATATTCTGGGTGAGTTTATAATCCCAGAAACTCAGGAATATCCTGTATGCTCACTAACATGATGAGATGGATACCACTCTCATGTTTGCACAGCAAAAATGTAGCTGCAGTCCGTTCGCTTTGCTTAGCATAAAATCGGGAAAAGGAGAAAAACACCTGGCTTGATTTTCCCCCTAGGTAATAAAACACACCTTCTAGGACATATAAAGTGACTAAACGGCACATTTTTAGTTGTTGTTTAAGTCAGCCAAAAACCCAAGTGTCCAACACATTACCTTTAATTAAACAATGTTTTTACATTGCGGTTTGTGTACAGATTTTACTGTGGACCAATTCAGGCTGTTTCCAGTCTTTATGCTGAGCCAAACTGACTCTGCAAGCTTTATTTTGTAATCAATATTCTCATCGAATCTCAGGGAATGCACCAATTTCCCCAAATGTCAAACTACTCCTTTAAGGCAGCGAAATAACAACCTGAATAAAAGTCCTACAAATTAATGTGTGTAACCCAAAAAGTCAACTAGAGCTCCATAATAAGCAGTTGTGCAGTACTTTAGTTAAATTATGGTATCATAGTCACACTTGTTTAAATCAGGGACTTAACGTTATTGTTGACAGCAGCTTTTAGCAAATGCAATACAGAACTTCTTTTTGGTCTGTAACAACTTATTTCCTTGCTTTTGGTTTAATCATCTTTCAAAGCAGTTTCAGTGATATGTTAATGTTTATTTCAATGTTTTTCTATAAGCTTTTACAGCACTTTCAATTGCCCTGTGTCTAAATGTTGCTATATAAGTGTTGTCTTGCTTCCCTAAACAAAGAAAATTGGCCAATGAACCTGAGAGAAGAGCTTTTATTTAATAAATATGACTTTTCAACTACAACTACCAGACTCAGTTTACCCTCTGTAGTAAAGGATTGTGATCAAACCTGGATAGATGTTACACCACTAAAGTTTTAAACACTGATGAGCAAAATCCGAACACATGAACTCTCAAGATTTTTAAAGTCTATGAATAATGTGTAAAGAAACGGGTGGTATATTAAATGCACTGCATTGCAGCTTTAATTGAATCCCTGCCATTTTTCCATTCGCAGCATTATCACTCTTTCACACTCGGTCAAATAAAACACACGTGAGCTGCTACAGATGCCAAAGGCTAAAACTCTATAATCTTTATTCCACAACCCCTTTTTTTTCTGAGGGTACAAATGGTGGTTGGCAAAAACAGAGTAAAGATAACCCGACTTATCCTTCATCTAGAGATCTCGCTCTCTCTCTTTCTGCCAGTCCTCTATGATAACCCTATTAAAATATTTTCCTCTGGCAAATCCCTGAGAAATAAATCCTCTTTTTCCAGAAACGGGGTGGGGGGTGCCTGTCACATGGAGAAATACAGTTGCCTTGGCAACCCCTGATGGTTTTACACTGTAGCCTGGCATCAGAGTGACTGGTTCTGATAAGTTTGCTGGAGACATTTTGCACTGGGCGACAGAGTCAGCACTTTGAAAATGAACGTCCATGAAGTGCACGTCGAAGAGAGGTGCCAAATGAGTCTGCTGGCTAACACTCATCCATTACAAACGGTCCATCCGTCTTTAAATGCAGGTAGGAAACACTGAGGAGTTTTAACTGATGTAGATCAGAGAAAGAGTACACTCATAAAGCAAGCAAAGGTTACACTTTCTTTTCAGAAGCACAATTATTGTGTGACTAGCAGTTTGTAAAAGTCTTTAACAATAAATCACTCGGAAACAGCACAATTAGCTGTACAGCATTTAAAAGAGGTAAAATTGTTGGTGTATTACAGCATCATTACAGAGGTGATTCTCACTTGTGTCAGCCAATATCCATTTCAGAGAGGTTGATAGCTCAGGATGTCTGTTTTCAACACAGAAGGGTGATGGATCCGACACTGCGATGAGCTGCTTCCCCCATGTGGAAAGATTAGGTACTACAACATGGTCATGCTGAATCAGCAGAGGGAGCGATCTTCAGTCACCTGAATAAAGCTTCAGCCTCTCACTATCTGGGTTTATTGATCTAAAGTTTAGTCACACATTTTCAGTACACCGTAAATGACACAATTAATTTTTTAATGTGATGAGTTAATTTCACTGCTTGAGAAATGACGAAGACAACAGTTACCCCATGGGCCAATAAGCCCCTAAACTTGGTGGCCAAAGTTCAGTTTTGTTGACCCAAATGTATTTTTTTTTTTTTTTAAAGAAAAAGAAAAAAATGGCTATTGAACACAACTTATCACAGCCTTCCCTAACTGTGACAATTCAATAAAATAAATAAAATACATACAAACAAAAGGAAAATACATCCTTATTCTTATTCTATATAATTATTTGTTTAAATGGAAAACTCAAGTTCTCTGTAAACAAGTGGCAGACAGGCTATATTCCCTAAAAATGTCAGATCTCCACTATACTGACTTGCATCTCTTCAAAGTTTGTCACAAGAGAGCTGTTCTTCCATTCCTCCGCTGAGGGGGGCGATGTCTGTTCACTTCCCAAAAAATCAGAGATTCAAACGTACCCCAGGAAAAACTAGATTAGTAGAAAAGAAAAGGAACCTGAAACCTCTAGCCACTGCCATTTAGCCTACAAGCTAACAAAAAAAATAAAAGTGCTAACTACACTTTCCATTCTGATGTGTCTCATTTTTGGTGCACAAAAGGCTCCTTGGCTGGTTAAGCCTCAGTTTGAAGGCTCAAACATTTTTGGATGATTTTACTTTATGTTCATCCAGTGCTTACATTTGCCATCTTGATGCTCTTTCACCAACAACTGAGCACAAGCAGCATTGGTGGGCGGGGCATAATGCCAGTGATTGACACATCCACAGTTCCTCAGTGAGAGAGAAGAAGCATATGTGTTGTCAGACCGAGTTATTGTTGTTTACTTTTACATTAAAAAAAATTTGTTAAATATTAATAGAGTAGCCTATTTGATGTGACTTAGGACAATTTTTTAATTAAAAGTACAATCTTCTTCCTTAGGTACTTTAAAACAATGGTTCCTAAAGTAGGGGTCAGGACTCCCCGAGGGGTCACAAGACACAGAAGTGGAGGTCATGAGATGCCTTTTAAAAAAACAATTTTTTAAAAAATAATTTAAAATTGCATAAGTGATCCATTAGTGCACAAATTCTGGTTATATTCATTCTTAAATTACTTCAAAATAATAATATTATGACTGTTACGCTGTTGTTCTTTTGTGTTGATGCCCCTGTAGGCCTAATACTGCGTGTGCATGGGTGTGTATGACAGTATATGCCACCTTCAAGGTCAATTGGGGTCCCCAGTCTCTGGCACTGTTATTTTGGGGGTTGCGGGCTGAAAAGTTTGGGAACCCCTGCTATAAAACGCTCTTAAAAGCCTAGAAAATGAATAAATGGTTATTAGAATGACAAAAAAGGCTCAGAATGGTGATTTCATTAGTTTATTACTTCCCAAATTCAATCATCCTCAACCTCAATGCTGTGAAACCCCACACGCACATACAATATTTTCACAGAAATAAAAACTTGTGACAAATGCAGCTACAAAAAACATTTTGCATTAATGTTTTATATCAACGACGCCTTTCCAAAGTGCCATTGATATTCTCGAACACAGTGAGTGTGATGATGTGTGCATACAAACACAAAGACGACATGCTGTGACTCCCTTTGAGATTGCACTTACTGATGTAAATTACAGGTAGATCAGATCCGGCAGCTGTAATGTTATCCTACAATAAGCCTCTGCTGAAAGGTCACGTACCACTTATACAGCAACCTCAAATAAAGTGTCCAAAATCATGCTTGTCTGTGTCATGCGGTGAGGATGTTTACTTTTTTAAATTAAAATGAGATGTTCACACTGAGTGTCTAATAAACACTTAAGAGTAGCTACAGAGCTCCACAGTAAACAATCATCTGTTTTCCCACTGAAGTTCTCGATTCCCAGAGAGAAAAGGCAGTGTCAAGATCCACTCGTCATCCGTCACATTCTTCAGGGACCTGACAAGCGGCTCCTCAATCTCAGGTGGCAATCTAAACGGGTGAACATGAGGCATGTTTCCCCCTTTCCCCCTGACACATCACTGTTCAACCCAGCTCATTTTTGCAGACATCACTGCCGTCCTTCCCCCTGCAAAGGCACTGGGCTCATGTGACAAAAGCTGACCACAACAACCGGCGGCATCACTTTGCTGCGTCCTCGCATTAGTTTGCAGAATTGTGTCCTCTTCTGCCACTTCGCTGTACAGCGACGGACAGTTTGTTTTTTTATAGGGCTGAAAAAAGGTAGTGCGCACAGTTTATGATGTCCAAATGCAGATGTTGAAGATTCAGTGGATTTCAATGTGGACCTGAAAGGACATGAAGAGGCTGTCAGGCAACACAATACATGCAAAATGAATGAATAAGAAACACATCAGGCTTGGTAATGGCATGCATTACAATGTACCGACCATTGTTCTCAGTCTTTGAACTCTCAGCATGCACTTAGTTGCCAGTATACTAGGTATTAGGTTTACATTGTAATGATCTTGAATTGTACTCAATTAGTTGATCAACAAAACCTTAATATATATAATATAATCAGTTTATTTGACTGGAAGTGGCCTGAGTAATGAAAGAATAAGAGCTGATTTGGAACAGTCAATTAAATTATTAATAGACACACATGAAAGTTTCTGCTGAGGTTGAAGAACTGAAAACTGTTGAAATATCAGCTAACGTAAATGTTTATTGACAGCAATTAAAATGTCAGTTGCCATAAGAGAAGTAAAAATTCTCATGAGTCATGATGAGTCAAGGTGCAGCACAGCTGAAACATCATTTGTTGAAGCTATGAGATCTGAAAGAAGTTGCTGGTAGCTGGTAACTAATGTGTTTGTGATCTTTGTTAAGCAAAATGCAAAAAATGGCAGGTGCCAGTATCTCTAAGGTGAAGTTTGTTTTGTTTTTTTTAGTTTGTTTGGTTTGTATGATAATAAGGACTTGTTATGTAAATTAGAGATATGGAAATAAATAAGTTTATCAATTGATATATTGGCCAAGTTGCAAGATATATCAGAATCAGCGTAGAATATGTTGCCCAATAAATAACGTTAACTGAAATTAGGTTAATGATCTTCCGGTAAATGTCACACTTAAACCACTATTTTATCTGTAAAATATCCTTCTTAGTATGTATCTTTGTCACAATTTAAAAAATAAAGAAACATATTGTAATGATACATTTAAGAAAAATACAAGGATAGACATTTTTTAAATCAATTTCTATCATGTACCAGTTGACTGACAAGTTGACTGACTGTTAATAAACAATTATTTTCATACAGTTACAGCACCACAAACTCCAGCTAGTTAAGTCCAATGGAGAATTTACTACGAGTTTGAACAAAAACTGAAAAGTAGCTTCTATATCAGGACTGTGTTGATACTTTTAGCTTTATACCTCATAGACTGGCAGCTGGAGTTTAAAAAATCCATCCATTGAGAGGGGAAATATTTAAAAAAAGAAAATGGTATGTAGACAGTCAATATTCGTACTGCCATTAATTCAGACAGCACAATGTTTACAACTAACAACATAAAGGCTTTTTCCAGTCAGCTGTTGGCTTATTTACATTAGCGAGCTGGTGAACTATCAACGTTAACTGCCCTCTTTTCCTTAAAAATTAATGATAATTACCTGTAATCTGACATTAAACATCATCGAAGCGACGAGGTAGATATAGGGGAATCTGATTCGCAGTCGCCATGCGAGATTGAAAAATATCAACAAAGTCCTCGTCAAGCCTTTGGAAAACACTCCGTAAGTCCGACCAGCGGAGCCCGAAAATCGGAGCACTAAGTATGACAGACCCGCCATACAGGCGACGTCTGCCCGGTCGGTTTCTTCGGTTACTGTGTCAGTTACTGCGGCGGACAAACGAATAAAAGGTTGGCTGATTCATGACAGTCATATTTCTATCGCCAGCTGACACAAAGCTCCATTTTTACAACGACTGGCTGTGTTGGCAAAGCTGCTCCACCCCGACGGTTTCTCTCGCGAATCCTGTTAACGGGAGGACTCATAACGGTGTGACACGCACCGGAAGTTTAAAGCGTATAAGGGGCCTTTTTGCCCAGCGGTAGGACTCTCAGGCAGATCCAATCGTGTGGACTTTAAAACTCAAAAACACACACAAAACTGTTAATATCACGAATATAACCGTAACACCAACATATCACACCACAACGAATTCAGCAGACAGATATAAAATAAATACTAAAATATAAACTGAAATCATTTGACTTTTAACGGCTTTATTGTTCTCAAATCTAATTGTGGTGCCATATTTAAATAGCCTGGTTTAAAGCTGACAACTGTGTCCATAAGTCTAAGGCAGATGATTTCTTTTTTATTGATGTGGAATTTCACCATTAAAAGTAAAAAATTATTTTTAGGGAGGCAGGCATATTAAATTATAGCCTATATATTTTTTACAGGTCCTACTAACAATGACTGTCACTATTGATTAGTCTGTTGATTTCATTATTAATAAATCAAGCATTTATAGTATATAGAATTACAGATAGTTGTCAAATCTCACATCACAGTTTTCCAGTGTTTAAACTGATGTCTTCAAGTTTTTTTTTGCTTTATTAAACCAACAGTCCAAATATGAAAAATGAATAAAATAGAAAAAAAGCGGTAAGCCTAATTCTCTGCATGAGATAACCAGTGAAGGCCTGGCATTTCTGCATCATTAATGACAAAGAGCTGTCTGTATATCAGAATGTTTGGCGATTGAGCTACACTGTCTCTTTCCTTATAAAATGTTTAACGTCCATCCAGAACATTTTTGTGCACAAATAACAAAAGACCGAGAGCATATCAAAAATCTAGTCTCAGTCTCTTTAACAAAGATACTAATGAAAATGGTACCAAATTCTGTAGCAATTGCGGTGTCTTATCATTTTACTCCACCAGTTACATTTTCTCAGTTCTACTTGGTTGGTAACAACAGTTACAACTGGAAAATGTCAACATCAGTCAAGGACATGAAGCATTTATTATTTTGGCACTCAGATGGGGTCCATTTGCCACAAGAAGAAAAGTTACCTCTTCGTGCTCCTCCCCTTGCCTCCTCAGACTTTTATGACAAATAGCCCACTTGTTGTATATACTCTACTTATATTGACACCTAAGGTAATTCTGTACCCCCTAGTGAATCTTCTGAGTTTTCATGTGCCTGATTTAATTTACTTTTTAATATTGTGTATGAACTGTATTTTTTATGTATTTGTAAGTATTTTATTTTATATCCAGCCCATTATTTAATTTTAAATTGCCACATTATGGGAATTTAGGACTTAATGAGTTTTCAATTTTCTGCCCATCAAGCCTTATTTAGGGCACTTAAAATTCTGAGACTTTAAAAATAGGCTACTAGATTGTTTATTTTGGATTGTACACAACCTAAAAGTCAGAGTTCAGGGTAAAAATCACCAGTGACCAGGGTAGTTTAGATGGCGTCACTTCCTTAATCTGTGTCACACTCTGAATTGTCCGTTTTACTGTTGTTCTTTTTTTTTTACCTTCTTAAAGTGGCTAAAGTGAAATTTCTTTTCAAACTAGTGGTAACTCTCTGTTATTTTTTGGCTGATTATACTCTATGAATTTAGTGTGGTGAAAAAAAACGGAGGATTGCCAGATTCTTACGCCAGATCGTCAAGTTTCTGTGGGCGTATCACCCCAGCGCACCGGATGCACCATCTGGTGGTGGTGGCTAACTTCATTTTTTTCCTTAGGGGTGGTGGCCGCTGTTTTGCTTCATAGCTTTCCAGATCAGCCCACGAAAGCATGGGAATGTTGCGAGGGAATTTCTGAGCAAACTTGCGTTAAAGTGCTTGATAAGTTACTGTAAGTCTCCCACAAGCTAATCCACATCCTAGAAGCCTCGCTGTACACTGAAAGGCTGTTAGCGAAACGCTGTTTGGACATTTCACCAGCGAGCAAATCCGGACAAAGGAAAAGAGACTTGTGAGCTAACGTTAGCTGGCTCCCGGGCTAACTTAGCATTCCTCTAGCTGCGGCGCAATGCAGGCCATAAAGTGTGTCGTTGTCGGAGACGGGTAAGTTAACTTAATTGGGTTGACTGTTAAATTAGTTTGTATCTCTGACCTAATATTTAACTTACATGACGACGTGTAATGTTAGCTGACAACTTAGCTGTCACCAGACTAGCTAACGTTAAAGCCGTTAGTTCAGATTTTTTTTCCTGACGGGTGAAGTTAGCCACCAAGATTTAACTTCAGCTACCTGTCTACCGGTAACGTTGTATTAAATTGGCATTTTTAGTGAACTTTTATCTTTTGCTCATACAAGTTATTCGCCAAACTGTTACAGTAACGCTAACGTTATAAAAATAACTGCTGCACAAGTGGCTAACGTTAATCTTTGATTTAACGCTGAATGGTCCCGGTTACAGTGTTTTCCTCACTCTTGGTTGAGTCAGACTCATTATACTGTCAATGGTTAGACTTCACATGTATCTCTTAGTCAGAGTTTAAAATGTGAGTTTTGTAACAGTTAACCTTACTTATCAATTGGGTAATTTAAAGAGTTAAGCGCTTTGTTTGTGTCTGTCATTTCATGGGTGTTAATTGTTGTATAATGTATTGTTATGTGACACATGTGACGAAATTACAGCTTTTTAAAATCTGCAACAGCTAAATGTCGGTCAACCTGGCTTATATATGTGTGATAGAAATACGTGGGAGGAAAGAATACTCATAACCTCTTGTTCAGGGTGTGGTGGATACCACAACAGCAGAGTCAGTCATGGCTGTATGACTGTGTTTAATTTACTACCTTGGATTGTGAAGTTGGAAACCTTGCTGTAGGAAGGGGGTTAACATGCTAAAGCTGTAACATTAAAGTTCTGTGTGCGAATACGTCTCCTGTGGGAATCTAGGATGCACATTTTGCAAAAACAAAACGCAGCTAACACCTTTTCAGTCTGTTCTTCCTAAATAAAAGAAGAACAAGGTGCAATTAACTGTTTTGACTCGGAGGCTTGAGTAGAGCTGAAATTATTTATCAGTCAGCAGACTGACAATTATAGAAAATTACAGGAGTTCTGGGACGCTATTAAAAGAAAAAATATTTTACATGCAAAAATGTTCATAATTCACTTGTTCTGGCTTCTCAGATATAAGTACCGCCTGATTTCTCAGTATTTTTTTTGGATTGTGTACTGAATATTAGGGCTGCACAATGAATTGAAATTAAATCAAAATCAGAATATGGACTATTGTAATTTTTAAATTGCAGGAGGCTAGAACTGCAACGATTAATTGAATAATTGATAGAAAATTAATCGCCAGCTATTCTGATAATCGATTCTTTCTTTTTGTAAAATAAAAAAGCAAAAAGATTTTCCGGTTTAGCCTCTTAAATGTTAAGATGTGCTGCTTTTTTGTGTCATTTGTGATAATAACAAGGAGTCATTGTGTTTTGGGCTGCTGTTTGGACGAAAGAAGCAATTTGAAGATGTTGCATTGTGCTCCGGGAAATGGAGATGAGCATTTTTCACACTTTATTGACATTTCATGGAATAAAAGATTGATCGCTCAATTGTAAAAATAATTGGCAGATTAATTGGTAGTGAAAATAACCGTTAGTTGCAGCTCTACAGGAGGGGCAATATTTGTTAAAGGAGAAATGTGTGTGAAAATGCAATTAAATTTGAACATTTTGGCGCTGCAGAAGTGTCCTTGCCTGCACATCATATTCTGCAGACTTCGGAAAATGTCTTTGTTTGGTGCAGATCCGTGCAAAAATCACACCATAATCGTTTTAATCTATTTTTCAATGGAAAAGAATCATGGTGTTACAACGATCGTTCGTTCAAATATAGAAAATTAAAGCAAATCAGATTAAAGCAATTGCAATATCAGTCCTAATTATTGCAATTTGTTTTTTTTCAAAATCATGCAGCCCTACTAAGTATCTTTGGATTTATGACCATGAATTGGACAAAAAGTGGGCTCTGATTGTGGCAGCTTAGTCAATACATAATGCGCATTTTTCACAATTTTGTTGACCGAGTGTGTAATCGAGAGAATTATGGGCTGATTCTGAAACTAATAATAAAACTAATCATTAGTTGCAATCCTACTGTTGACCTGCTGCAGAGGTGCTCAGTAAGACCCGACTGGGTTGTAAACTGGAGGAAATCATATCAGCTAATCTCAAGAATGGCCGTTTACGTGCCTGTTATTTGGCAGGGTGAAATCATAAACAACAAACAAACAACAATCTTTTTTTCCCCCTCTCCTTCTCCTCTCCAGAGCTGTGGGTAAGACCTGCCTGCTCATCAGTTACACCACCAATGCCTTTCCAGGAGAGTACATCCCCACAGTGTGAGTATCTGAGACTGCAGTCCTCATTTATTTATTTATGGAAGAGTAGACGTCTGTGTACTCCAGCAGGCCATCATTTGTCTCCACCCTTGTTTTCTATACCGTCACTACATAATTAAGGTTGCATCTCTCTTGTGTTTGTTTTATTAGATAAAAATTTGATTTCTTCCGGTTGCTGTTACTGCTCTGGACTTTAACCCACCAAGTATTTAAAAAATGATTCAGGGAATATGATTTTAAGGAAATGAAGAGATAAAAACCCGCACATTACCTCATCCCAGACCAGATATGTAAACTATGTTGATCTGTATCACTGTCAGCGTAGCGTGGACTGTTCTCGGCAGCCTGTTGATAAACAAGATTTTGGTTTGGAAGAGCCAGATTCAATAACGGAGGAGTCATTTTAAAGGATGAGCTGAAGAAGCAGAAGTGCACAGCAGATCGATTAAGAGCTTGTTTTCCATTCTATGACTTATATTTTGTGCTAGTTTCTTGCCATAGTTAATTTCAGCATAAATATTTTGTCAGTTAATACAAATCTTTACAGGTTTAACTCTTTTCCACATCGTCTCCTCTGTCAGGTTCGACAACTACTCCGCCAATGTTATGGTGGACGGGAAGCCGGTGAACCTGGGCCTTTGGGATACAGCAGGACAAGAAGACTACGACAGACTCCGCCCACTTTCATACCCACAGACGGTATAGTAGAAAAATAAAAGTCAGACAGTGCAGTGTTACATGTTCCCTATTGTAATTCTTTTGAAACCGGCAGTGCCCTTACATAACTTTGCAAAGTTTGGGTACCAAGAATATATAAGGAAGTTAGAGGGAAAGCACCACACCTTTTGAACGACATGAAACACAAAAGTTTCTTCTGTTCTCAGAAGGAAGTGATAGTTATGGACTCTTGTTGGAATGTTTTCCTTTTCTTTGCAGGATGTGTTCCTCATCTGCTTTTCACTTGTGAGTCCTGCCTCCTTTGAAAACGTCCGTGCCAAGGTGAGGAGACGTTGACAGTAAAGTGACTCATAATAAACATAGACTGACATGTTTACTAATTAGTTTAATCACTTTGCTCTTTATCGGGATTATTTCAGAGGTAGAAGAAATCATGCGACACATTTTGTCCACATCAAGTTTAAACAGGGTTGCACATTAATTGCAATAAATTTGTTTCCGTTACTGACACTGAATGGTTCAGTGTAGCCGGTGCTTATCCTCTTACCCCATGATTCCACTGGTGGTGGCTCTTAAACGTTGAGTCTCTGACGTGATTTTGTTCTGTCCATCATGCCGCTTCATACCCCACTGGGTGGGTTTTGGAAGCAGTGTTCTGCCATGTTGACTTAACTCAGACTTTGGAAAGGTGTTGCCATGGCCAGTTAAATACATACAATTGCACATTCTTAGTATATTACCTTGTAGTGTGAAATCTATATTCCTACTATTGAGTATTTTTTACCATGTGGTTGTCACATTGAAATGTAACATAGTTGCCGCCCTGATAACTTTATAATAAAATCTATAAACATATTAATCTGTTATTAAAACTGGACTAAATGGAACATATTTAATTTTCTCGCTGGTAACTCTGAAGCAACCTGTCCCCAACAACGCGGTGCTCTGGTGCACGGGTGATTTTTGGTCTTAATCTCTGCAGCTCTGGGCAGCTTGAGGCAACTTTACAGTTATGAAATCTTTGTAGACTCAAAGAGCTGATGACCGCAGATCAAGAATATGCCAGCTGAGCGGTATCTACATGTTGTCCATTAGCTCGCAATAAATTCCAGATAAAATGTTACTCTCACATAGGGCTGAAAAGATTCCTCGAGTAACTTGACTGATTAAATGCCTTGAGGCAAATTAATTGTCCTGTACAGCACCACTGAGGTCCAGTGTGGTGCTCAGCTGAACGAAACAGCACTCTGTGTTTGGCACAGATGGTTGTCTCTGTCACCCAATGCGCTTTCGCCATTGATCCAGCGTAACCTGAATGTGAGATCAGACACAAGTTGCAAAATAGAGGAAGTGAGAGACAAAATGAAGAGACAACTCAGAGG
>JAQFJA010000009.1:12237205-12248793 GCA_029874485.1 Naso brachycentron | reverse complement strand
AGCCTTAAAAAACAGTTTTGTCACCTACTACCCAATATCAGCCGATACTATCGGTAAACTGGCTGTTTTGGTCAGGCCCTCTGTTTTAAAGCCTACTTCAGTGTTTTGGTTCATTTTGATTGCTCTCATCAACCTTGTTTTCAGGTAGCAGAGAATTGTTTTCAGCACTCATTAACAAAAAAGACAGACAAAGGTAGCTTGACAGTGAGCACAGTGAAGCATTTACAACAATGACCTTTTCACTCAAGAAGAAGAATACTTCATCACTGTCACATACAATCATTTCAAGTACTCTGCTTTAACCCTTTTCTGACAACCAATGCACAGTGCACAGGAACTACCTCCAACTCTAAGCTGGTGCCATTGTCAAGGGCACAGGTAGCATTAAACTATAAGACTTTATTGTCTGTTTCAGTTAAAAACAGAAATTTTTCTTCTGTCACGGCATGATTTAAAAACACCCACCCACACATTGGGCACATATACAACATTAAAAACACAAAAGAGAACAGCAAGTAAAATAAACATATAAGAACATGTAAAAAAGGCTGAAAGTGGGATCTACCGGTGTTTTGTGTTATTGAGAACAGCTATTGCAGAGGGGATGAAGGATCTTGTGTAGATGTTTTTCCTGGCCAGTGGTGTTCTGTAGCGCTTGCCTGATGGCAGCAGCCTGAAGGAATGGTGGAGTGGATGAGAGGGGTCCTCAGTGATGAGGGTGGCTGTCCTCATCACTGAGCGATGGTACAGTTCAGACAGGGGGGCTTGGGCTGTTTGGGTGATTTTGCTGGCCTGGTTTATTATTCGGGAGAGTTTTGTTTTGTGTGTGATGGTTAGAAAATTGAACCAGGTTGAGATGTTGTAGGTGATGATGGATTCAATGAGTGATTTGTAAACGAGAGTTAAAATGTCTTTGCTGATGTTAAAAGACCTGAGCTTCCTGAGCAGGTGGAGACGCTGTTGGGCCTTTTTGTTCACAGCGTCCACATGAGGTCCAAAGGACAGGCAGGTGTCCATCTCCATCCCAAGGTACTTAAAAGTCTCCACCTGCTCCACACCCAGGCCGTTGATCTGTAGGGGTTCAAACAGGTCTGGGTTTTTTCTTGAGGGCCCTCAACAGAGCTCCTTGGTTTTTGTTATGTTGAGCTCTAGTGAGTTCTCTGCAAATGTTTGTACCAAGGTATCGACTTCCTGTTTGTACTGTGTCAGGGCTTGGGTGTCAGTGATGTGTGCCACTAAGGCCATGTCGTCCGCATACTTAAAAAGTGTGAGTCCGTCTCTGCTGCTGGTGATGTTGTTTGTGTATGCAGAAAACAGGATGGGTGAGAGAACACAGCCCTGAGGAAGACCTGTTTTTAAAACAACTGAACTGGATTTAAAACCATTTAAAAACACATGCTGTGGTCTGTCCATTAAAAAGTTCTTTATCCATAAAATCAGTGTGGGGTGAACCTGGAGATCAGAGAGGCGGTGTAACAAGATGTTGTTGTTTACAGTGTTAAAAGCTGATGAAAAGTCCATGAATAAAATCCTCGTGTGTGGATGTGTGGAGTCCAGTTGTTTCGTGACTGTGTCTAGAAGCATGAGACTTGCGTCATCAGTGCCTCTCTTTGTTCTGTAGGCAACCTGGAGTGGATCCAGTTTGCCTTCAAGCTCACCCAGCAGCTGATGACATACCACTCTCTCCATACATTTACATAAGATGGATGTCAGGGCCACTGGTCTTTAGTCCTTCACGTCGTTTGGTTTTGTCTTTTTGGGGATAGGAATGATGGTCGATTCCTTCCAGTGTTTGGGAGTGATGCCTCAGTCCAGAAGGTGCTGAAACATCCTGGTAAACACTCACCCTAGCTGGGTTGAACAGTCTTTAAGTACCCTGCCCCTGAGCCTGTCTGGGCCAGCGGCTTTATTGGGGTTGACTTTGCGTAGGACGGAGGTCACCAGGTGTTCGCTGATGTTAAGAGCTTCTGTGGGGGGGCTGGGGGTTGGAGGGGTCCAGGTAATCGGTGAGATGGTACTGTTAAAACGGGTGAAGAAGGTATTGAGTTGCTCTGCAAGGGAGACGGGTTCTGTCCAGGCAGCCATTACAGGTTTGGTTGCTCTCCCCATCATGATGTTTAAGCCTTGCCATGCCTCTCTTGCATTTCCTGATGTCAGTTTTTTCTCCACCTCGTCCTTGTACCTGATTTTGGCCAGCTTGGCCTTTCTCTTGAACTCTTTCTGTAGCTCCCTCATTCTCACTTTGTCACCCTGTAGAAAAGCCTTTTTCTTGTCAACCAAACAGGATTTCATGTCTTTGGTGACCCATTTTTTGTTGTTCGGGTGGATGGTTATCTGTTTGGTTTGGGTGACAGTGTCTTCACAGAAGATAATATATGAGGTGAGTACTTCAGAGTCTGTTAAAATCATCACCACAGTCATTAAAAAACAGATCCCAATCTGTCAGCTCGAAACATCCCCTCAGTGTTTCAGATGCCTCCTCATTCCAGATCCTAATATTTTTTGTGACTGTGCCCTCTGTCTTTAGTCGTGACCTGTATTTTGGCAGTAGCAGGATGACGTTGTGGTCTGAAAAACCTAAAGGTGGGCGTGGTTTTGAGATGTATGCTCCCGGTATATTACCAAAACACAGATCCAGCATGTTCTTCCCTCTCGTTGGAGTTGCGACGTATTGTTTGAGGCTGGAAAGGTGTGTGGCAATGTTACACTTGTTAAAATCGCCCAGTAGAAACACAGGCTGCTCTCCCGTTTGAGCTACAGCTCTGTTGTAGCTCTCTGTGATTCGTTCAGCAGCTAGGTTAAAATCAGGTCCTGGGACATACACTAAAATAATGGTGATCTGTGCAAATTCTCGTGGCAGATAATGTGGTCTAAAAGATACAGTCATGAGTTCATAGTGTTTACAGCGCTCTCTCTCCCGCACCGTGTAATTGGTTGCCCAGTTACCATTTACAGCCATGCAGACCCCGCCCCCAATTGATTTCCGTGTTTGTCTTACATCTCGGTCATAGCGAATGATGTTGAATCCATCCATCTGAAAGTCCATGTCTCCAGACAGCCACGATTCAGTGAAGCAAAAGAGACTGGTCCGTTGGTAATCCGGATCGGACTTGATCAGCGTGCAGAGTTCTTCGGTCTTGTTTCGTAGCAATCGGGCGTTAGTCAGCGTTATGGCAGGTAAAGGTAAGCGGCATCCTCTCCTCCGCAGCCGATGACGGATCCCTCCTCTGGAGCCTCTTTTCCTCTGTATCCGCTTTCGTTTACTCCCTCGATGTAACTCCGGTGGTATATTGGTGTCTCGGAGGAATGTCTTCAGCAGGTCGGACGAGAGGCCACTTAACTGGAGCAGGTGATCCCGGAAGTAGGTGAGCCTGCTTGGCATGGCGCTGAATGGCTGCCCTGGTTCCAAACAAAGTCCGATTTTGAGCAGTAGACCCGATATTATGAGCCACCCGAGGGTCAGTTGAAGCACTGTCATCTTCCCCATCAGATAAAAGTTTGATCAACAATAAAAACTCACGAGAGACACACAATAAACGCTAAAATCCACAGACACTCTACAGCCGTGACAGGAGTCCCTTCTCAGAACAGCGCCCCCCAGCAAAAGACAGCTCAAATGAATGAATGATTGGTAATATACATGATATTGTCTTTTGAGCGTCTGCCCCCCTCCCTTCTTTCACATATTGGTATGATCCTAGCCTGTCCTCGCATGTGATTGGCCGCATGATGTGCTCATCAAAACAAGCACCCGCCCCTGCAGGAGCGAGAGCAGGCTGAAGATTGAGCTCAGAGCCGCTTGTTAGCGAACGACACATCACTACTGCACACGTGAGCTAAGTTATGGGTCAGCCAACACCGGAAGTAAACAAAACTGCGTTATTTGCATTAATATTTTTTAACGCGTTAAACATTTTAAATTAATCGCCACAATTAACGCGTTAATTTTGACAGCACTACTATTTACAAATATTATTATCATAGATACTGTTTAGTTTTTATAGTCAGATGATATGCTAGTGTGTGTGCCTTGACACTGTGGCAAGATCATTCAGATCATCTACTCAACCTAAGCATTGCTAACAGACACTGGGATCCGCAAATCAAGTGTATTAACGCCTGTGCACCAGCATATTATCTCCCTCCTCTCTGTCACATAACTCATTGTCATTAAAGGCCCGCTGTCGTTAATTATGATGGATGTCTTGTCCGGCCGCCTCTGCTTCTGCTTAATTGCGCCATAAACCACCAATAGTCTTTATTGGACAGGTGGTGAATTATGAAATCATTGTTTTGTTTCTCTTCTTTTTTCTCTCTAGTGGCCAAAATTGATTTAAGAACACAAACAATTGTGTGTATGTTGGTATCAAATCTGTTCACATATTCCACAGTTAGTTTAATGTAGCTTTGATGGTGAAACATCAGAAACTCGATTGGTGTGTAATATAGAGCTTTAGCAAAGAATGCAAAGCTTTTTAGGCGTGCACGGTTCAATACTGTGAGTGATTGCTGAGCTGCTGCTGTGGCTGGTTTGTTATGAGGAAAATCTCAACAGTTCTCCAGAGATCCAGAGGCGGGGGGGTTCCCAGTTCACTCCACAGCTGTCAGACTGAAACGGCTCCTTAAAAATAATGGCCGTACTTTCTCTCCTTCTGCCCTGCGCTGCTATTAAATGGCAATAGACGGATTTCTCTGTGAAGGCGGAGACTGATCAGAATATTAAACGTCCGAACTTGGCCACCACCTTGATTTCTTCTTTAATCCAAGGTAGGTACCCACAAATAAAGTTAAGTAAGTTTAGCCCCTTGAGTTTTTGATTGCTTTGTGGGCACATAAGTGTGAGGTCTTTGTCGGGGAAATGGCAGTGTGATCTGTTCTGAACTACACCAAAGAGAGACGACCTTGGGACTGGTGATGACAACTTATTTGGACTCGTTATTGCTGCCAGCCATACTAATTAATCACAGTCTGCTGTATTGAGTTCAGCAGAATGATTTGGTGGGAGAGAGGAGAGAGACTGCATCCACCTCTCCAGACTGCTAAACACAATGAACTCAGTGAACCAGAGCGTGCTGAGTGTGTGTGTGCAGTTTCTGCAAGGAATTCCCCAAAACTAAACATTACTATTCTTTTCTGCTGTCCTTTTTTATGACTCTTCCACATGAGATTGCACAGCTCACAGAGGAAACTCCCACTTGTTTAACCTCATTCTGGCTGCTGACCCACAAATCTGCCCGCTGCTTCACTTGATAACAAGGTTGGATGTTTAACAGAAGGCCTCAGTATTTTGGTTTAAGACTTCAGTCACAGCTGGAAAACATCTGGGAGTGTAAACATCTCATGGTCAAACAGGCAGTAATTGTACAGTTCTGCTCTGTCCCTATTCCACACTTCTTACTAAATGTGTATGTTAAACCATTTTAAAATGATCGAGCTGCTTTTTGATGTTTATACTCCCCGACCTCTTTAGTTTGGGACTCCTTAAAATGTCTGCTTGCAACTCTTCATTACTGGTTGATCAAGCACTAAGCCCCCCCCTCGTGCAGAGGGCGCCAGGCTTTGAGGCCAATTTTACGTGGAAATCAAGTCACAAGACACTGGGACCCAAAAGACTTTCTCTCATAAGATAACACTGTGAAAGAAGAAGCTGTAAAATGGTGAATAAATTTTCACGAGTGTCACAACCCTCTAGAAATGTTCAGTTTTACCATCATAAGGTGCATTTCGACCGCAGGAACTTTCCTCAGGAACCAGAAAGCTGCAGTTTTGATCCCAGGAGCAGGGGTCTAAATATGGTTCCGTAGTAATTAATTTACTGTGGGGTAGTACTTTCCAAAGGTTCAGGAACCTTGGGGGCAGGGCCTGTAGTGTTGAACATTTCTGGCTGGTTGAGTGCTCTGCAGCATTTTATTTTCCGTCATGTTTAAGTCTGCAGAGGCAAACTCACTGTTTGTTTTTTCATTGTGCTTTGAGACTGATTTTCGTTCCATTGTGCTTCGGGATGGAATCAGAGAGGAGAACGAATGACAGACTTTTCCGTACCTCATCTGCTTGATTTGCATAATCTCACCAGGACTTTAGGCTGCAATGGAAATGCAAACAATAGAGGACCACATTAAACTTTTAGTTCCTTGAAGAGAAGTTCTTGGAACTAAATGGTTCTGGTACTTTTGGTCAAAATGCACCGATAGTCTGATTTATTCAGTCCGATGACATTTGAAAAGTCAAGATAAGCCTTAAGACATTGTATCCAGTTCTCTAAATTGGTCAACACCCCCAAGGTTCCTCAGCAGATTGGAGGGAAATGAGGTAAATTACTACAAAAGTAGAGCAAAAAAACTAAAATTAAATTATAATTTCCATCATATGTCAATATATTTGTTTAATATCAAAATTTTATTTCTCACGTCCATCTTTCTGAATAGCTGGCTAGCTTGCATGAATGCTAGGATGGAGATAGCTAACGCTAGCTTGTGAAATTGGACACATTTTCAAAAGCAAAGACCCGATGAGAAAAATAGCTGGCAGAAGCTGGGCTGAAAAAAGAAGAAAATCTGAAAAACCTCTGGCCAAGTAAAACTGGAGGAATTAGGCAGCATACATAAAGAACAGATGTGCTGTGTGCAGCTGTGAGTCGCTCCTCCGTGTCCTCTGTGTGTTGTCCTGTGGGGCAATAATGTACATCAGCACCTCCCTTAATAATCAGGTGTTTTTAGAACACGCTGTGCTTGTTGGCAGCACTCAGGTGTCAATGATTCTCTGTGAAAACTTGAATTTGTCGTTTTCCACGGAATAATCTGCAAGTTGAATTTGCTGAATGGATTTGAGGGTGCGACTTTTGTCTTTCACCAGTAAAAATGTCAAAACTCCAGACAATTAAAGACTAGCTGCTGCAATTTTATTTGGACTGAGAGTGTTTTTACTGCTATCACCTTCAAGCAGTGTCACTTCTCCACCCTTAGGTACAATAAAATAAAATGTTAGCACCTCTTCCACGCCTTAATCCATTATGGATGAATTTAAATGAAATAATGGCATTAATAAATCACAAGAAAGAGAATCAACTCAGTATTATCAGTCACTTTCCCAAAATAATCAATATTACACAAATCAGTTAAGGTCAGCAATAGGTTGCTTGAGCCAGGGTTGCACAACTGCAACTTTTGTAACTGTGGCGATTAGTGGTGCTTTTTCTTTAGTCTGAGCCATTTTATTATACACTTTACATATGTTTTTACCTCTAGTCTTATTTTATTTCTTGAAATCTGAAACTAGAAATTGCTTAAAACCTTACATCTTACTGTACTATAACTAATAATGGTGTTTTGGAATCCTTTTATCACCTCTCACGTGCATACAATCTGGGGAGAAATGATTTTTTCAGGTATCTCCAGGTAAGGGACTAATCAACAAAGAAATTAAACAAACAGAGAACAATGACCCAAACCTGATCAACGTATTTATGGATGCAAGGCTTAAGACAACAAACACCTCATATCACGAACCTATAAAATTCTACAAAGCTCCAAAAACTATTCGACCATATACGTTAAGCAGAAATGGGAGAATGAGTCTGGCCTGGAGATATCTGAGGAAGATTGGTCTGATATTTGGGAGGATCAGGCCAGGACCACCAGCTCTAGATCTTGGCGGGAATTCTGCTGGAAATGTACAATACGGTATTTTGTTACTCGTAAATTGTCATTTAAACAGCGACCTTCTCAGGGACTGGATGAATGTTGGAGGAAGTGTGGTACACCTATGGCGGATCATTATTATACTTTCTGGGCCTGCCCTCTAATTAAACCATGTTGGCAAGAGCTGCAAAAGAAGTAAGGATCATTTTTGGAATTGTTCTTGATTGTTGCTTTGTTGAATTATATCTGAGCAAAATGCAAAATGGTCTGAAAAATCAGGACAAATATCTTTAGAAAGTAACTTTGGCTGCAGCCAAGAAAGCCATCACATGGAGGTGGCTACAGGCAAACCCACCATCAAAGAAAGACTGGACTGCAGTTATTAGCAAAATATACCGCATGCAAAAACTGACCTTTTCCTTGAGACTACAAACTGATAATTGTGTAAAATATTGGAAGAAATGGAATTCACATATTAAGGGGTGTAACTCATTATCTGTGTAAATGGAAAATACTGTTTTGTACTGTGTATGGCCTAAAACAACCTCCTTTTCTTTCCCTTTTTTTTTTTTTAAACGTCTTCCTTTTCTCCTTTAACCTGGAAAAATAATAAAAATAAAGTTCCAAAAAAAAGAGCCTTGTTTATTATTGCTATAAACAATTTATTTCAATTACATTTTGACTCATAAGTCACAACATAAGTTTTTAAAATTCTTTAAATCTTTAAAATCTGTCTGAGTGTCTGAGAGCAAATTGACTGCACGATGTGTGTACTGGAACGTGCCGGGCTGCACAACACATTGCAGCCAGCATGTGATTGATGGGCTGTCTGCAAATTCCAATTTGCATGCACTGATTGAAAAAAACTAATCACTGCGAGAGGAGGAGCATAAAATTGTCAGAAATCTCCTGTGGTTCCATGTTACATGATGCATGTCCACCTCTTGTGGGGGCTCTAAATTTATTTAATGTGTTACATTATTGACATCTGTCCCACACTGACACGCTGCAGCCAAAGACCTGGTGCTTTTTTCCTGTTTCGCTTGTCACACCTGATCCCCACACCTCTCCATCACACTATCCAACCACCTCCCCTCTCACCCAGTCCTGACTTTGTTCACCTCTCTTTGAAGTTGCACAGGAGTGCTCAGTGAACAGCTGGCCACAGGAGGACAGAACATCTTTGGAGTCTGCCATGTGTCAAATAGGATAGTCCTCATTGTCAGTGGTTGTCATTTTGCCAGATGAAGGGGTCCATTTTCAGTTTGTGTCCCTCCAACTGGGGAGAGAGGCTCAAAGGGAGTTCCCTGGAGGGTGTTAAAGGGCGCTGCAGAGGACGGACACAGAGCAGAGCTTCTTCTTAACCTCTCAAAGCACCAGCAGCAGCACCTCCAGAGTAAACAGAGGGGGATTTATAGTTACAGTGTTGGAAAAGAATAATGGGAGATACTGTGTGTTTAAAGGGAAAGCTTGACATTTTAGGAAAAAGCCCAGTTGAAAGGAGTCATTTCAACATCTCAGCCTCAATCTAGCTGACTGTGTCTAACCCTTGTTAAAGTTGGAGTAGGCAGTCTGTACCTTTCAGCATATTGTAATTCAGGTGGTCTGAACTTATGCACCTTTTCAGCCAATCACAGGTCATTTCATGTGCTCCTATTGGCTGCTCTGCGCTGCGCTTCTTAGCGACAGAAGACATCGCCACGAGCTGATTGGCTGTTGAAACAAGTGACGTGCCTTTCGTTCAAAAACTGGCCTCTGGCGACGGACAAGCTGAATTGCAGGCGACGTCCGACGTTTTTGTCCCGTTGTGAATCTTTGGTGTAAACTGACCTTAAAAGAAAGACCGACAACAAATAAAACACATGCCAGAGCAAAAACAGGGAGGGGAGGGTGCAGCAGAGTTGCCTACCCCAGCTTTAAGCCAACATGGTCTTGAAATTGGTCAAATTTAGTTTTGCCAAAGCATATTGCAAGATGTGCGATGCTGCTACAACCATTTTGTTGTTGATAAAGCTCAACATCATTAGCTTATCATCCACCCCATTACAGACAGTGATTGAATTTGCAGTATTTAATCAGCGTGTTTCCCCATACTCAATTATAATAAATCAACACCACTGCTGCAGTCTATCAGGAAATAAAACTTTTTCAGATGCAAAATCTATGCGGTGCCATTGAATGAAAAAGTAGCAGGGAAATTTTCCAAAGCTGGGTCAGTGGGTTTACAGTCTGAAAAACAGCACCTGAACGAAAAATGGACCTGATCAACAAAACGTCGCATTGTTGTTGTTCTTTCTGCTCCTCATCACATATGCAGTTCCCCACTTAGCTCCACTATTTTGATGGATTACTGTTACTGTCATTTATTCTTGCACTTTGAAATACTGCTTGAGTTGTTATTGAAGAGGGAGAGACGGCTAAAAAACTGGTGCAGGATTAATGACAGCTCTTCAGAACGGATGGAATAAAAAGAAGAAGGAGAAGAAGAGGTTGGAGAGGTCACCAGTAAAGAAAAGTGATGGTGGTATAATGCAGCCTCATCCATTATTTGCTGCGCCGTTCTGTATGTCTGACCTGGGGGAGACCTTCGGACTGGAGGAAGACGGAGGATGAATAGGAGCGGCAACATGGGGCTCCAAGATGAGTTCCTCTATCTCATTAAACCTGTGGCCATCCTTTTGTATTTTCCATCACTTCACAGTGTGTCTGTAAGGAAGCAGGGAGTCTCTTTTGTCCATGTGCCACATCTTTAATGTCAGCAGCTGGACTTGCTCATTAAACTTGCTTGATTGTTTTAAACCAAAGGGGAGGAATTCAGGCAGCAGTGAATGTTTTGTACTGGAAGAAAGGGCCAAGGTTCAGTCATATTCCATGTGGTTTTTGGGGATACTGTACTGCACCTCACTGAACTGCAGATTTTAGCTCTCACTTAACAAATCCTTTATGATGCAAACATTTGAAAATTTGTCAGGTGCATGTGCAGAATATGTCACCCACACAATTGCACACATGCAAAGAGAAAAACGCCACACGCATCAACTTCACAGGTGATCTTTTGTTCTGCGGTTGTTTGTACTTGCAGATTTGTTTTATGCTCTAACCACCCTGATTTAAGCACTACTCCAACATCAAGGTGGCGTTGTCAGCTAGATGAAAGCAGACGTGGTTGCACGGCAGGTAATATGCTGAACAGACAGGCATTCAAAACCTCAGGCGAAGCTGCTGGGGAGACGGACGGGGTGGGATGAAAGGGGGATTAGCATGGATTCATCATCTCTCTCTATCACAAGGAAGCCAGGAGTGTTACATGAAGCTACTCTGTGATTGTCAGGAGAGGAGCTTATAGCAGCTTTCTTTGTTAAAGCCGTAACAAAGCGTTGAATTGTTCTAGATACCTTTTTAACATATTAAAAATCTCAAATGATCAGCAATTTATTGGTGTGTATAAAATGTGTATAATCACATGCACACACACAAAATGCTGGTTGGACTGAATTAAACTGATGCTTTTGATTCCAACCAGTTTGTTAAAACTCTGTGACACTGATAAGCTCAAGGGTATTTTCATGCCTATAACATTAAATATTAATGATTAAAGAAGCAATGATCAAAGTTACAGTTACCTTCTGAAGTTTTTTGACCACTAGAGGTGCTGTGGAGCAGTGTTTCATTTTGCGTTATTCTACTCATCAACAGCTGGTGATGGTAGCTTGCAAAGATTCTCAGTATTTTAGTGGATATTTAGATAAAAGTGATTTTGATGATTATCTTGAGCTGAAGTTTACTTTTGTCTCATATCTATTAGAATCTGTCCCCAAATAGGAAATATTCTAAAAGGTATTCATCAAAAGTTTTGTGAAGTTGTAATCTTTATGTTGTACAAACAAAACATTTTGCTTTTCAATTTTTGTTTTCGCTTGAGTGATAATTTGATTTGACTGTATCATGTCT
>JAQFJA010000009.1:12205726-12217111 GCA_029874485.1 Naso brachycentron | reverse complement strand
AATGATGACTAATAAAGTGAATAAGATAGAACCTAATGAAACTAATGACATATTTAGAAATGTCTAAATATCAAAAAGACGTTTATAGAATTTAATCAAATCTTCTTGTGACTTTGTGCCTTGCCGTCATACTTTGGCGCGCAGACACTTCAAACAGTGAGACCTTTGCAATTTCTTTAAGTAAAGACATCTTACGCGAAGTAATGTAAATGATGTATGCAGGTAAAAAAGCCTATAAACACCATCATTACGAAGTGATTGTGTAGAGAAAAATTATGCAAAGCAGCTTCACTTGAATGTCCAGCTATGTCACACAGTCAACTTCCCGCACCCCTCAACATCCTGTACAGCATGTGTCTCAGCAGTGATACCTTGAGACGTACTGTGCCGTACAGAGAGCAGACCTCACTTCTGTAACACCAGAATGTCAGAGGCAAAGGGCCATCTTTGTGCTGTTTGCTATGCCAGCACACGTCTGTTCTGTCTCAAGCAGTGTGGCGTAGTGAGCAGAGAGAGAGAGAGAGAGAGAAAGAGAGAGAGAGCGCGACTTAGCGATTAATTAAAAATGTGGCGATTCGTCTCGGCTCTGTCGTCTGTGGCTCCCCCACTCAGGGCTCAAAAGGTGCTACTTCACTGGCTCTGCTGCTATTAATCTCTCTCTCTATTACCGCTCTGATCTCTCTCCCTCTCCTCACTCCACTCTTCTTCTTCTGGATGTCCTTGTCCTCCAGCCTCCCCTCTGCTCAACCCAAGCTTTCGGTTCATCATTTCCCTCGTTCAAACACTAATGTTTTCCTGCCACTTGATTTGTGTAATCCCTTTCCTCATCACCTTCGCTCATTGCACTTTTCACCCTCAAAGCTGTGCTCTGGATGTGACCCCTCTCCGTCTGCAGCTTAAAGGTCAAAAGTCTGCGAGAAATATACAGACATGACGACGTCTCTGTGAAGCCCTGTTGCTGTTATTAATGAAAACCTGGCTGGTAATCAAGGTAACAGCCTCCAAGGCATTGAGAGTGTCAAATACGTGTGGGTCTGTAGGTCACGCCGCTACTACTCACACATGGCACGCTCATGAAACATTCATGATTCAGCTTGAGCGGAACGAGCTGCGTCATGATGATTGAATGAGTCGAACTCGGCTGCCGCAAAGTATCAGCCCCGCTGCGCTCAACTCTGCCATTAATTCAGACAACTATTGTAAGAATGCATTACACTCTCAGGATATTGTTACTCAGTGATTAAACAAACAGCCTCAATCACAGCTGCGGAATGGAATATAACTTCTCAGGCGAACCGCCGGAGCAAAACTTGATTTGTCGTCCCGGGGAAATGATTCGGTGAGATTTCATCAGAAAGACAGACTTCTACTTTTACTGAGACTGCAAATCTGTGGAGCAACTGCAGTCTTGGCATGCAAGAAGCTTTTCACTTTGCATTGCAGATTTGTTTTTGCACGAGTGCAGCTTGGGTTGTTAATAACATCTCACTACCAGGACAAGTAGGACAAAAATCACAGGTTGTATTTACTAAAGGCATAAATTGTTAGGTCTATTCTCTTATCAAATATTACTCATAAATCAGGATTTAATATCAAAACCCTTTGATTATCATTTATGCAATTTGGCCACAGAATGAGTCTAGCATTTCAATAATAGGCTCAAGCAAAGTTATTGCGTATCTGACAGTCCGAGGGCTTTCAACATCTAAACCCCAATCTCTGCGTAGCCATCAGCACCTTTCCTCTTTCATCTGACCTCCAGGTTTGCTGTCTCCGTCTCTCACACACACTCACATACACACAGATGTCTCGCACCACTTTGCCTCCCTGTGTGAGACCAGGTCAGCACTCACAGATCACGCAGCGGGACGGAGGCAGTAAATGGGTCTGACAGTGACTGTGAATGGACTAATCAGTCAATGGTGGAGACATGACGAGAAGTGCCATTAATGCAGGTCGTCCTGAGGACCTACGTAACACAGACTTATCTCCGAGGTCGAGCCTTGCCTTACTCACGTAATCCGTCATGCATGTGTATGTAGATTGATAACAATTCCAGATGAAAGCAAAAAGATAAAGTTTGAGATTCGAGCCTTAATAATCAGATTTGATGATGCCCTGCACAAACAGCTGCAGTTTTTCCGTCTTTTAATCAAATGGTGCTTGAATATTTCCAACTAGAGAGACAGATGGGCAAACAAACTCCGAACAGACAGGTGCAGGCACTGACAAATGCACACAAAATACATACACATGCACAAGTGATTGCCACAAGGTCAGAATGACAAATCAACAGTGTGTCTAAAGAGAGAGACACTCTGGAGCAGCTGTGCACAACACACACTCGCTCAAACCTGCAGAGAAGTGCACAGCAAATCAAGATGCAAAGTCTGATCCTGCATCCCACCGATGAAGGCTCTGATCACACACGTGAGCAAATTAACACATAATAAGACGTGCATGTGATTAAACACACTCATTTAAGACAGACACTCTTACCCGGCAGGCCGAGACAGAGCAGGACGCTGTAGTAGATGACAGGCAGCGGTCCGAGAGGGCATCCCTGGGCAACCTCGGAGGGATGCTGTCCCGGGCTCCAGGTGCTTCCGTTTGGGGAAAAAACAGGGAAGATGTGGCTGTGCTCCATGGCCTCTTCCTCGTCCTCTTCCTCAGCTGAGCTCAGTGTCAAGAAGCCTGGCCACACGGGCAAACCGCCTGGACACTGGTTTGGAAGAGAGGGTGCTCTGTCCTTGGATGCCAATCAGCATGAGTGTGTGTACGCGTGAGTTTGCGCAAGACAAGGCTGAGTGTGTGAGAAGGAGGGAGGAATGGAGAAGATGGAGGAGATAGTGAAGAAAGAGGGAGACAACAGACGGGGGCAGATGCCAGGGATGATATGTGTTAGTAGGTGATGGGGAGGAAGGAGGCGAGAGAAGCGGAGAGGTGAGTGTGAAGGTAGAAGTGGAGAGGGAAGGATGCTGCCTGAGTGTATGAGCGAGGGGGAATGAGAGCGAGTCGGGAGTGCAGCAGGAGGAGGAGGAGGAGAGAGGGAGGGAAAGAAGGAAGGAGAGAGGAAGGTAGATGAGAGCGAGGGCACGTTAGAGAGCAGAAAGTGAGAGAGAGAGAGAGAGAGAGAGAGAGACGGAGACTGAGAAAGAAGGCTGCAGGTGGGAGGCAGAGGAAGGATTAAAAGATGCTCGGAGAGGGAAAGATGGGTAACATGTTCCTGTTTGAGGGCAGTGAACACGAAGAGACACTAAAATTGATGAACAGACAGATGTGACAAATTAAAGAAAATGAATACAGGGTTAAGTCGTCTGTGAAAACAGTGTTTTTGCCCTTGTCATATCATCAGTGTGTCTTCCGGCAAATGCTTGAGTACATTTCCAGAAACTTGCTTTAGATCATTTATCCACAATAGAATGCACAAGCATGTGAGTCCAAACATGTATGCACCAGCCTATTTGAATGTCATAAATTCATAATATATAACATATCACATGCATAAATACTCCTACATGTAATTGGATGTGTGTGTAGGAGTGTGTGTGTGTGTGTGTGTGCGAGGGGGAGTCTAATTTTTCATTCAGTGTGAATTATCTGAATCTCCAGCTGAAATGTGCTAAGGAGCGAAAGACTGACACCGAAAAACACAAATATTCATCTTGAGAAACACTCGGATTTCTCACAGCTGCAACTGACAGTCATTTTATACAGAGATCAGTCTGCCAGTTTTCACACACACACACACACACACACACACGCACGCACACACACACCGGTATAGCAATAATTTGTCATTTCTGTCTCCATGACTTTTATCTATTTGACTGAATATTACAGCATCTGACAGTTCGGTCCTGTGTTTCCAAATTTTATTTAATAGTTTAAAATACAAAAAAGACCAATCAGAACAAAACAAACTGACACCTTAAAAAACTAATAAAGTTTCGGTACGTTTTCCTGAGAACCTCTGGTTTAAAGTACTGACAGCTGTGTGTCTTCTCTCTTTGTACCTAGTGGTGTGAAGGTTTGCGTCCACATTAAATAAATATTTACTTTTGTTTACAGCTTAGCCTAAATGTAGAATAACATTACTTCTGTTGCTCTGCATCTTTTTGCCAGTGCAGGAGTTGTGACACATTTGAGCACAACCTCATGCTGCACTTGGCAACCTCAGTCGGCCATGCTGCAACCTGCTGACTATGTCAAGGTGGGTGGCCATGTTGTCAGACAGACAAGAATGCAAAATCCGAAAAGGCCTCTTACATCAATGTGAAATCTTGTTTACCTGGCAGTAAAAATGCTATCAACATTAAAAGGCTCAATTCAAAAATGGAGCAAATGTTTACAGGAAATTAATGCAACTGCAATCAGTCACATTAAATAGAGTCAAGGTTAAATGTTTGTCAGAAAAGATATCACAAAGAAAACCAGTGTATTAAGTTACATTACTTTAATAGAGTAATTGAAACAGTTACATTACTTGTTTCGTTTTTAACAGAGTAACCAATCATCTGTAGCCTGCTACATTTCCACAGTATCCGTCATAACAGCACCTAAGCAACCTCTCGAGGAAACACATCCCTGCTCTCCTCTGCCGTCAGAGTGAGACACAGGATATAAAAGGTGGTGCATGTGGCGTTGACACAGACCCGAGGGCAGACGAGATTAAAGAGTTTTACAGAAAGCAAGAGAGAGGGTTTTTGTGGAAGAAAAGAACTCATGAGTCACTGAGCTTGTGGAAAGCAGAGTATCACAAAAGAGGCTCAGGACTGTCTCAAAACCTGCTTGGAGCTTCAATTATGGCATCTTGAGCCTCCACCACATATCAGATGAAGAGCACTGTATTAAAGGAAGAATTAATTACTGAAACTACCAAAGAATGGCTGACCTGTTTCTATTAGATCCCACTTGAATTAGATGAAGGAAAAGAAAGAAAGGATTGAGGGTAGGTGAGGAGAGTGGAAAGGAGCAATCACGTGCTCTTAATTCTCTTCTCGTACGCGTGAACAAATGAGCTGCAGGCGACGCAGGGAGGGGAGCGCCACGATAAAGTGTTAAATAAAACATGGCCAGATGACGTGAATTGATCACAGAGAAATGTGGGACAGAGGAAGGTGATTCTTCAAGAGTGGCTAACATAGCTGTGAAAGACCCCCACAGGGGAAGTGCCTGCCTGCTCTCCAGTACTTAATACAACATCATCATTGTTCCTTGTCACACAAATTCGATTACACACAATCTTCCGGCGCTTTCATATAGGCCTGATTGTGTTGTGTGTGGGTTGTTGTTTGCAGTCGGATTCAATGTAGGACAACAGATACTGTACGTGTGAGGGTATTTTTGATGTGTAACTGTAATGTTGTAAACCAAACCAGGGAGGTGATGGTGGTTGTCAAGTAGTTTGGTCATAGCCTGCAGTGTACAAGGTCAATGGTAGGGAAGGTATTTGTAGGTCATTAGTGTGTGTGTGTGTGTAAGCACAAGTTTGTGTGTATGTGTTATCAACCCATTACATCATCATTACACACATTGTCTGTGGACCTCACACACTCATATCCACACCAGACTGAACAATTGAATGAGGACATGCACAAACGTGCAGAATCAAACACGTGTTATTGCCTCAAACGCCACCGAAATGTGTACATTGGCCACGTTGACACTTCTGGTTAATAGCTTTACAGAACCGACCTGATCTATGCAGCTTTGAAGCTGCTTAATCTTGGGGTTTATCATGTGTGATGCTTGCATATGAGAGTAAGGGGAAATCTGGGTGTAAAATAGCAAAAATTGTAACATAAAAAAACAAGACGTACAGTGGCAGCTTCGTAAGGCTGTATTTAAATTACGCCAAATCCTAACTTCAGCTTGCTAGCATATGCACAAAGACAACGCTGTTATGTTTTGAAGGCAAACCATGATGTACCATCTCAGTTAGTTTCCCCCCCCACCTGAATAATGCCGCATTCACATGGAATCAGGCAGACGGGAGACGGCAAACCGGATGTCATTTAAGTGGATGAGAGCAGAATGCTGAAATTTTATGAGGCCGGCATAGATTGCCGGTAATGCTAACGGCAAATGGTGCAACCGTCAAAGGAAAAATATTTTAACTTTTTGTCGCCCTCCGCAACAGAATTTACAATCAGATGTTACGTAATTCCTCAAACGCCTCATGCGAGGAGAAAGCATGTCCAATCGTGTCAGTGAAAAACTGGTCATTTCAGTGCAATGATATGCTGAGTTGTGTTTTTCACAGCCTGAAAACCTACCAAGATGTCATACGGAAAGTTGATACATTCAGGACAATTAGCACAAAGTGAATTGCCCTCAAAATTTAACTTTTATTTTTGGTTTGGTTTGCATTAGAAAATTAAGAGAGAGCTGCATTTTACAACTACATGCATAACTACAACAGTGACATAAAATCATAGTCATGAAATAACTTCATTAAATCTATTTTATTCCATTCTTTGTAAACAATATGACATCACCGTAGGAACACATGGCCGTTTTTGCTGTCCCTCCATCGGACTGTGTGTTTTTTCCCGTGCCGTTCACAAGGTGTTTCCCACCGTCTGCCGTCTAGCGTCTGCCTGATTCTATGTGAATGCAGCATGAAGCTTAAAATTTTACTAAATGAGGCGTCGAAGACATGATTCACTGCTGAAGGGAAGCAAGTTTCAGAGACTACTGACTATTAACTAGGCACAAGTACCGCATACAACCCCACATAAAAAAACAAACTATCCCTTTAAGCTGTAGACAGACCACGCCACGAACACATGAAAAAGGCTGTGGAGGCAGACTATCAAGTAGATTAGTTACTTCGTTATGTATGATCACCTGATTTGACTGTGATCAGTCTGAATATGAATTATCTTTAATTTTCACAACGACCTCTGTAGTCTTATTTAGCCACTTGCTAGCAACTTCCTTTGTAAAACACATTAAAGCTTGAAAAATCACAAAAGGGGTATTTACTGACATATAATTGCTGCAGAACCAAATGTAGACCTTATGTTAGGCTTTTGACCGAGCGTCCATTGCCCTATTGAACAAAGGGCTGGAAGTTCATCCAAGTTCATCATTTCCAGTGGCACTTTTTTTTGTCATAAAAGGGACCTGGTGATAGTGCTGCATAAAAAGTCATGAGGTCACCAAAGTCCTTACGTTGCATCCCCTGGATAGGCGCCTGAACGAATTTTAATGGCCATCCATTCAATAGTTGTGCTGCTAGCATGGCTAACAAGTTGAAAAAAGCAGTAATGAAAAGCAAAGGATGTAAGATGTAAGGAGATTAATCAAAACTCCAACATGAAGGAAGTCCTGGGGATTTCATCTGCAGCCTGTTACATCCATAATAAAGTTGTCAGGCATCAGGTGACATTAATTATAGATGCCTTGTGTGATGGCTAAGCTGTTTGTTTAGTGCTCCTGTAAAATTGGCCCCCGGATTTGAAGAGGTACGGGTTAGCAAGGTCACACGTGAGCACTGCACCACTCTTTCTCTCCTGCTCCCCTCCAATTTAGAGCTGGCACTCGAAAAATAATGAGCGAAGGGGGAAGAAATGGGAGCAAGAGAAAGAGAGAGAGAGGGTGGGAGACAATACAAGAGGAGGTTGTTGAATAAAACAAGAGATGGACGACTTGGGAGATATGCCGGCGTATACAGTATATGCTCTGACACACAAGCTGACAGACTGCACATGCATGCTCTCAACAACTCTTAATTCCAACTCAGACCACAATCACTGGGGAAATTATCACCGTCTTAATCATTTATATAACTAGCTGTTGCTCTGCAGGCTGGGGCAGGCTTTCCCCACCCATGGGTGAGTCTCCCTGGACTGGACAGTCGAGCTGCTGCCCTTCTGCGCTCACAGGGGACCAGCTGGTCTGAGCAGGCTGTTATAATACCTCTGTTATTAGACTTGGGAAATGGAGACATTTAACACAGCGGCAGCTGAGACTAAAGCCCCAAGGCCCTGTCTGCAAATTACATTGCTCTCACAAACAATCCCACTGAAAGAGGGACAATCGGGAGGATCTTTGGTTTGTCAAAAGCCTTGATTGCCGACTTTCAGCTGATCTGTGTGTGTCTGATCATCACCACCACTGAACTTAAGCAAAGTTTGATGAGCAAAAACTGTAGATACTGGCAGATAACTCCTCATGTGTGAACTCCTAAATGTTAAACAAATGTTCAAGCTTCAATTTTTTTTATTAGATATAAGATATGAGACTGTGCTTCAGTGTACACTGGCAAAAACTTCTGCGCAGCCTTGCTGCTCTCAGTTCCTCAACTGTTTTCATCCAGTCCACCTGCCTACTTGAACTTTCACCTGTGTGTTATATCTGATTTGGGTTGAGTCCCAATCTGATCATTGGCTGTTTGCTGTTGTCTGGGCCAGGGGTTCCCAAAGTGGGGGTCGGGACCCCCCAGGGGGTCGCAGGACACAGAGACAGGGGTCACAAGATGCCTTCCAGAAAAGAAAAAAGTAAATAAATATTAATTAATCATCTAAGTTCTGACTATATACTTTCTTAAATTGCTTTTATATAATATTATGGCTATTAGGGCTGTTGTTTTTTAGTGTTGTATTAATGCCCATGCAGACCTAATAGTCTGTTTGCATGGCTGTGCACAACTTTATTTGCCACCTCCAGGCTTGATGGTGGTCCCCGGTCTCTGGCAACGTTATTTTGGGGGTCACAGGCTGAAAAGTTTGGGAACCCCTGGTCTAGGCCGATATACGTTTGTTTGCATTGATCGCAGCAGGTAGCATCCCATTTCGTTTGATCGAGTGTGCACATCGGGGATGGTTCTGATTCTTATCACACTGCTGTGATGGTGCTAAATATTTTTTAACGCATGTGTGCATAGACTTGCATGTGTCACTCAGCACTGATTTTCCAGCCAAATACACAGAAACTGCAGAGATTTATCGGATTTCCATGACACATGATGAATACATGCCATGTGAATTTTACAAAAATATTGCACTCTATTCGTGAAATAAACGCTACAAACATATGAAAATGCATGTAATGCTTTAGCAGTCTTTATGGTTTATCCCATTCCCCCTTTTTTTTGGACTTTGAACTATGGACAGTCGTGCTGTAGTACTCGAGACCAGTTTTTGAAGGTCTCACTCTTGGAATCGAACACATTTTGACTCGGTCTCATCTCGGTCTCGGAAATAGCAAACTCTGGATTATCAATCAAGACCAGTCAAGACCACAACAGATTTATTTGTTAACATAATGGCTTTGATTGTATGTAAAACTTGCTTTTTCAAATGCAGCCAATAACATAAGTCAATTGTAGTTTGACTCTTTTTGATTCATCTAAGTTTGGCAACTTTAATCACAGACAATTCATAAGCATAACAGCACAAGTGTCGTGGAGTGCAGGTTGTGCAAGGCAGTGCTTCTGAGACAGCTGGGAAAACATTAAACTTCTATCGCCACCTTGCTATAAGAGGGAAATTTGTTTAAGGTCTTGGTCTTGACTCGGTCTTGGTCCGTGAAAGTCTTGGTCTCGATTAGTGCGGTCCTGACTACAACAGTAGTGGGCAGTACTTTACAGTTATAGGTGCTGGAGCTGAAACTATTTTAACAGAGTGGTTGTGAACTGATTAAACAGAAAGAAAAGGAAAAAAAAGTCAAGTCCTGACACACTCCTCTGCATCAATTTCAGACTTTTCTCTCATTTTTTAGTGAAATTTTGGAGGATTTTACCTTTTTGGGCCCCACTCAGTAATTTAAAAGAAACCATCAGAGCAAGTTAGAGAGAGAATCTTCTTTCCGGTTAAACTGCTCATGACAAACAAAGAGCCCACACAGTTTTACGCTAAATGGTCACTGGCAAAAAAAACAAAGGTCACAAACCACTGGTTTGATATTTCACAATAAATTGCGATCCGACAGCCTGTTATATTTCTTATATGTTTAACTTTAATCTGAAATGTAACTCGAAACTAAAGCTGCCTAGAATTAAAACTACAATATTGTCTTTTTAAATGTTGCGGAGTATCAGTGTATAACTGCATAAAAAGGAAAGTAACTGAAAATTATACTTTGGAAGTACAGTTCTTCAGCGCATATACTTTGTTAAATCAAATCCCTGAGTTTTAATTTCTTTTTATTTAAACTTCACTTTTAGTTTTACATATTATTCAAAAATAGGCTATCCCACATAAGGCATACCTTTACTTTTGACACCTTAACTAAAGGATATTTTGATGCCAATATTTGTATTATTATTAATATTAGATTATCATGTATTTTTACCTAATTTAAAAGCATGGCTTTTGCTTGTAACAGAGCATTTACACACTTTATTTATAACTTTACGCTGAAGTGCAATACTCGATTACATTTTGTTGGATTTGGTGGTTTCCCCTGCCTGTGAGCTGGAGGTTAAACTCAGCACAGGAAGTTTCATACTTACCGCACAGTGAGAGCAGCTCTGTGTTGCAGCGCCCTCTAGTGGACGTTCTTTGTCATTACATGCAACCCGAGCCGTAAACACTGAGGCAGGAGGTGGGTGAGTGAGCAGGCTCGGATGTGGTCATCATCGGTTATTTGGGATCGATAGGCCCGTCAGTCCGAGAGGCTGCGGTGTGTTTCAGAAAGGACCGGTACGTTGATCGGTAGGTCCCGACTTGTCTTTGTTGTTTTGTTGTTGTTGTCATTATTATTGTTTTACCGTTACTCACGCCCATGTTGCTGAATTGCCCTGAAAACAGTGACGAATTTGAGACTGATTTAATGGTTTTTTTTGTGGGGGGGGCGTAAATCACGTAGCCTGTAGAAACGCAGCATCCGGATTATTACGGCAGCTCAGAAGATGCGTTACTGTTGTTCTGGCTCCTTTTTTGTAGCAAAACATCAGATGAGCTCATGCTAGCTGCATGATCCCAAAGCGCAGGCAGGCTGTGTCGTACATTGTGAGCTGCTGAAAACATGTATTCCGCATTCAGCATATTGTGTGTAAACAGATGGTTTACGAGGCCCAACATGGCAGCAGCGCGATGATGAGCTGCTGCAGAAAACTGCACGATCACTGCTGAGGCTGTGAGGTCATTTACCGGATCCTCAAAACCGATTAAACAACAAATAATATGTGTGAATATGAGGATTTAGTAATAATCACAACCTGCTGTTGCATTTTTAAAAGTATCATGCCTTTATTTAGCCTACGAGGATTTGCAAAAACTAGTGGAATCATCAATGAAGTCTATTGAATTGCATAATAATGTTTATGGAAGCAATAATCATAGAGTACACTTCTTAATTAATTTATTTTTTGTTTTTAAATCAACAAGCAGGCTATACAGGAATAAATTATTTAATTTAATGATTCAGAGACCG
>JAQFJA010000009.1:12179477-12191859 GCA_029874485.1 Naso brachycentron | reverse complement strand
TTTACCTTGACACTATATCAGCATATTGGCAATTTACTATGACTTCGGACAGTGAACGAAGCAAAAACAGTAGCGCACTACAAACTGGGAGTAATCAGGAGCAACATAAGAGAGTTCACACTGTGACAGTAACATTATTAGAGGAAGAAAATTATTAGAGAGAGAGAGAGAGAGAGAGAGATGATTTAATAAGGTGGTCCTCCTGTCAGACCCCTATTAATTTATCGGATGGTGAAACGGGTAAACGGAGGGAGGACAGAGAGGAATCGGTGGGGACAGCGTTACTCTGGAGAGCTGTCACTTTCTCTCTCTCTCTATGTGTGTGTGTGTGTGTGTGAGAGAGAGTGCGTGCGCAGAGAGGGATTATCGGTACGCACGTTACGCGGAGCGCAGTTTTGGTGATGCATTCAGTCGGGAGATGTGCGGCGGGCAGCAGTGAGCGTCAGTCCGGACCTCCAGCGGCATATTGAGCGCAGTAGCAGGAGAAGGCGGGTTCCGGCTGGTTTTGGGCGGGGGGGGGCCACACCGTCTCTGCGCATCACAGGATTTGGCTTGGTTGTGTGATTTATTCTGATGAATACCTCTTTAATGGTGCAGAGTGAAAGTCAAAGATGCGCACCGCTGAACAAAGGATTTAGAGGAAAACGATCAAGAATCTCTTCCACGTTTTAATCCTGACACCCCGTTGTGCTTCGTCTCCCCCCCTGCGTTTGGACTTGCCAAGGCTCAGCGTTCATGCCCACTCCGCCTGTGAGGACAACGACCGCGGGCTGAATAAGCAGGTTCCTCTAGTGTTAAACCTGGAGGAGGAGGAATCATCTGGGCTGATCGCGCACAAGTCCATGTGGATGGAGAGAGAATACGCAAACGCAGCGAGCGGAGCTGACTCCGAAATGTGACATTTTTACTGTCTCTCATCGTACAAGCGTGCATCTGCCTTCCTGCTTGATCGGATTTGTTTACGTCGAACACGGTACGTGCTGCTCACCACAGCTCACAGGGTATTGATTAATAAGAATGGGGGGTGTGATGTCCTTGTGCGTGCGTGATGTCAGTGGATAGGACTGTTTTGGCTGAAAAACCCACATGGGATCTGAGTGTTTTTTAATGCATTTCTCGGTTTATGTTGTAGTAGGCAGTTTCGGCCGCTCATCAATACTGAGGTGGAAGTTGCATCACTGACATCCCCTGGAGAATGGCGATGTCGATGCACCAAATAGGTGTGTGAAGCCGACAGTGCACACGTTATTGTAGACAAACGTGCACTCATACACAGCCACAGCTGACGCACAGCCAGCCAGGGCACGGCACGTTTGGCTCTGACCCCAAGGGGCATTTCACAAAACCGTGTTAAGCTCAGCTACAGACACGGAGGACTTTAACCTGCGTGAAATCTAACGACTGACTGGCTGTGGCACGTTTTTCTCACGAGTATGAAAACGTGGGTCTCTTATAGTAGCTGCGCCTCCATTTTCATCCAACAATACATTTGGATGTTTTAGAACTGTCAATCAATCCGCCATTCTTAAGCTTAGAGGTTAGATGTCATTCTTTATTATGGGATCACACACACACACACACACCTCAGTAACAATGGTCTTACTGCTGCTCCCTCAACAAACACACTCTTCTGGAAACCCCCAGGGACCCTCCCATGTGGCTGGCATTGTTAAGACAGAGGGGGTTGCTGAAAAAAAAAAAAAGAAAAGAAAAAGGAGCATTCTCTAAATGTGTGTTTGCATTAAGCGGCTCCTTAGGTCAGCAAAAACCAAGGGTGTCCCCCCTTCAGGAGACGAGTCCCTCCCACGCCGGCCTCATAAACAAGAGGCAGGGCCGCTCGCTGCCTGTGGAAATTGCACTTAAACGTCCACTTGAGTCCAATCAGACAAAAGGGAGTTAGTTTGTGAATGGAAGTCAGTGTACGGATTGACTTTGCGTTGGTGAATAGACGTTTGGTAGGTGAGCCGGGAGCCTCTGTCAGTGCAGCAGCCTATCTGTGTACTCAGGAAGCTCTTGGGCCTATTTTGGAGTGTTCTGTTTTCCACCATTAATCAATATTCAGGAGAGTGGAGTTGTTTATTCTCAGGCTGCGCTTTCATGAGGTAGTTAGCTTCCCCATGGGAAAAGAGGATGCTACAGTATCTCCTCGGGGCTGATGCCATATGTACCTTGTTTGGATGGTTGTGTGTGCGTGTGTGTTTGTGTGTGGCCTCCTTATGTACTCATGACAGCTGAGTCTATGAATCATAAGCACTGTGTGGGATTTTCACGTATAGGGGAACTTCCCTGCTTCTCCTTTTAACGTATGCATCAGTGCTCACACGCCCACCCCTCCTTTCCTCACACAGACACACACAGACACATACAAATACACTCACACAACTTCCCTTCCAATTCTTCCTTTGCACATCCGGCTGCTCCTTGTTCCTCCTGCTCCTCTGATCGCTATCATCACACAGATCTGATTTCTCTGGGCTCCAGTGACAAAGCATCCCCTCCTCAGTGAACCTCATAGTGACATCCCATCATTTCACCTATGATAGAAGATGCTTGGTGATATAATGCAGGAGCAGAACACGTGACTCCAGTGGTCCGTGGTTTTGGTTTCAGGTTGCTGTTTTTGTTTAGGATGCCTTCACATCATTGTAGAAGGAGGAGGAGGAGGAGGAGGAAAAGAGGGAGTAGAGGGAGGGGTGTAAGGCTCCGGCACTGTTAATTGTTAAGTCAATTAGCATATGGTCTCTCTGTGAGCCCAGTCACATGGTAATGAGGCCTAATTAGGATGGCTCGGGGTGTCTGAAGAGGCTGGGGAAAATACTTCCACTGTCAGTTTTTCCATGCTGACACCCAGGAGGCTGTGAATGTTAATGGACTCTACTTTTTCAGTCTCGTCATTCAGTATCTTTTCATTTCTTTCCTCTTATCTCAGCCTCTCCTGTCTTCTGTAAATCTTTTTTTCTTTTTTTTAACCAAAAAACAAAAACAAAAAAACTTGTCCTCAACAACTCCACAATATTTCAGCACAGTCATACATCATACAATAACATCCACTGCGCCTCTCCCCCTTTTTCTTCTCCTTTATCCCTTTTTATTCCCCATCTTTTTATCTGCCACTACCAGCTGCGAGGGATTGGTGGTGTCACTGCGGAGGCTTATAGATGTGCAGAGATTGGAGACAAAGTCAAATGCATCAGAGTGTGATATAGGATTTAATGGCTATTGTGCATTTTATTTGAAGTAGAAAGTTGGATTAATACACAGAAACTTGCACTGACGGCTCAGTATGTGTGCAGTTGTGACACCGGGTGTGTTTTTTTCTAACTGCAGACGTGGATGTCACATGCAAACGGGCAATGCTTTTGCAGTTTTCTGCGTAGGAGGTCTCTGACTGCAGCTCATGAGTTTGTGGATTACAACAATGGCCATGTGTCCTGTCAAAGTGTCCTTGAGTGAGAAACACAGCTCCTATCTGCTGTGGATGAGCATTCTCACAAAGAGTGTGTCCTTTTTTGTATTAAAAACTCAATCTTCTCTTTATTTCAGCTCTCTATTCATATTGTGTTTTTTCACCCCCAAAATAGAGCTTTTTCAAAACTGAGAGGACAAATATTCAAATAACAGCTTAGTGATGTCAGAAACATACATGTGGTAGCCAGCAAGAGATTTGAGAATCAAAGAGAAGCAAGAGTCAGAGCTGAAGAGAGACATAAACATAATGCATCTCAGGTAAGACGGGCAGGTTCTTAATCGTACTTATTAATCCCTCGATCTCTTCTCCTGTCTGGACAGTAGTTGAGTCTAGATTTTAACTCTAGAAGCTACTTGAAGCCAATTATTCCCACTCAAGACTCCTTTGAGAAGTTGGTTGCATTTGACCATCGACCAGTCTGAGATGCCTCCGATGACAAACCTAATTATAAGAGCATATGAGCGGATTTAGAAATGCAGCTGTGTTTTCAATCCACAATAAATTTCATGCAGTGAGACGGGGCATCTGTACAGCCTGGGTTAATTTAACATGACTGATGTAAGATGTAAATTTATGCACTGTCAGAACAGGAAAGGTCTATCAGTGTGAGAGGAGACAGTGAACGAGGCTGGAGTGTGGAATGGCATCACCAGCAAGCAGATGCTAGCACAAGTCCTGCAAATGACCTGCTCACCTCGACAGCTGGATCTGTGGGTTTCCAGCCGTATCCCTGCACACACACACACACATACACACACACACACTTTCTCCATTATATTCCAAGTAGTCAGTATAAATAAAACAGCAGCAGAAAAAAATGAGATTTGAAGCGAGTTGTCAAAATGCAATAATCCTCCCAATTATCACTGTGGTAATTAGACAGCATCTGGTCGTGTACTATGTCTGATAATTAAAGGAGCAGGTAATTGTAAGGGATGGCTTGCTACATTTCCCCATTCACGGCTAACCTGGATCAGATCTGAAGGACTGCAGTGCTGCACAGTTGCACTCTCACGCCTGTATTCCTGTTGTGTGTTAAACAGCAGCGCTATGAGGAATGCATGCTGCATTCTTGCCACGTTCAGCTCTGTGCAAAATGTGGTGCCTTCACACACAGATGCATAATACATGCCACTAAGCAGAATTTAACAATTACATGCAAACAGAGCCACTGCACGTGGGCAGTAAGCCAGCTTGTGTGGACGTGTGTGAGTGACATGTGCATGCAACCCTGCTACGTGGAGAATCCTCAACTAAGATGGACCTTTGGGTGCCAGCAGGCTGCTTGACACTGAGGAAGATGATTCCTGAGAAGCAGCAGCCATGCAGCAGAACTGGCAGGAGCTGGATCCTTCCCCAGTTACATAAGATACACAGCAAAAATAATGGCAAAGGGGGAAGAGAATGAGGGAGAGGGAAGGGGCGCGAGTAGGAAGGAGCAGCCAAAATGGAAGGAAGAGGGCTGTGTTTGGGATTAGATGCTGGTGGTAAAAAGAGGGAGCAAATGCGGGAAGAGGAGGTGTGTGAGGCGCATCTTTGACAGCACATCTTCAAATGCAACAGAGTGATTAGACTGCAGCCGCTGCACTGGCAGAGAGGTGGTATTGAAATCTGACAGAAAACAGGATTTTAAATGGAGGGGAGGACAGAAATGGCTGCACGCAGCGAGAGTGACAGAGAGAGAAGCATGTCTCGAAAGATGGGGAGGGAGGGGAGGATGAGACGGCGACAGCATCCTCTGTGCTGCACAAAGCGGAAGGCCAGGGGCTGTCTCTCCCTCTCCCTCTCCCTCTCTGGTCACATGACTCAAATCAGTGACAAGCGGGGAAGAGGATTCGAGTGTGCTGCATGTGTGCTGTAGGTGTGTGTTAACATGCTGTGCGTTGTGCACGTTTGCATGTGCATAAGTGAATTTGCACATGTGTATGGGCCACTGGCAGCCCTCTGTGTGCATCCTTCAGCCCTTTCAGTTCACCAGTCTGCCAAGTCACACTCAAAAAGCTGCCAGAGCAGCCATCTGTGCAAGAGGGAATGACTGGGTGAGGGGGTGAGTGAATGAAAATGCAGTCACTCAAAGGGATACAGTGTTTGCAGAGTGTGTGCACTCTGTCTGGACTGTGTGGTTTTGCAGGCGCTGTCGTTATGGAGTGACAAAAGAAGGTGGTAAATGACAATTAAAGACAGGAGGAGCAGTCTGCAGCTGGGTGAGGATGAGAGAGCCTCTCTCTTTGTCTCCATCTCCCTTTTGTTTCATTCCTGTCATTTAAAGATGTGGCGTAACTATAATTATCAGGAGCTCACTCGCATAATAACACAATGTTGGCAGAAAGTTGGTACAGTTTCTGCAAGTACAGGCACACAAGAAGTAAGAGCCAAACGCAGACTATAAAGGCTGAGCTGGTGCAGCTAAAATGGTTTGATAACAAAAAGGCAGGTTTAGGTTTACAGAGAAGTGGGGCTGCCGAGGGTCAAAGCTGGAAGGCAGTCCAATTCAGGCAAGAATCAAAATCACATAACAGAAGAGGTCCAGGTAAAACAAAGCAGAGCTCCAAAAACACTCGGATAACTTAAGGTGAAAAAGGGCTGAGACAGCTAGTCCAGAGTACAGAAAACACACAGACAGGTGAAACTAATCAGCAACTAACAAAGGCAGAAAAAAGTACTTTGAAATGTTAAGTTGTGGATGAAGCCACAGTGACATTACCCACTGGTTTGTAGATTACCATTTCGAAGCCTTGAGTTTGTCATTATAGGTGTCACCACCATGTTTTTTTGGAGCCAGAAGTGACCATATTTGAATGCGAGTGGAGCCAAGAAGGATACACATATCACCGACTAGCAGACAGCCAAAGACTGCTGTCAGTCAAACAGACAATGCCCTTAGTTAATCAAACTTAAAGCCTTAATATAAATTTAATGAGTGAGTTTTATAAAAATGGCCTCCTGCACCTTAATTTGGTCATGCAAAGCGAAAATGGCTATAAAGACCAAAACAATTTTTTTTGATACCAGGCTTTAAACAAGTTTTTTTCGGCTTTAAAGTGAGCATTTTAATACGGGGCCGCAAAAGAACTCACTTGTTTTGGGTTTTTTTAAGCTTGCCTCAAGTGGCCATTTGAGGAACTACAGTTGTTAGTATTCTGTGTCAGCTCCATTTTTTAGCCCCCGAGGTTGCAGCTTGAAAACCACTAAATAAATACCCAGAACCATGACAAACGACTTTATTAGAAGTGTATGTGTTTTGTGCCACTTTTGGGTGTATGCAAGTTGGTCTGACTGATGTTAATTTAGACCAATAATAACCAGCGGCAGTGAGCTGCTGGAACAAAGAGGGAAGGAGATAACAGGAAACGATGGGCTGAAATAGGGGCAGGAAATGAGGGAGCAGAGAATTTTAGTAATGAGGAGGCGTGAGGAGGAATTTGGAGGGAGCAAATCTCTAAAGGATACATGAAAGAGCTCTCAGCAAATGAGTGTGCACAAACACACATGCGTCTTTATGCCCTCCTGGGTCTAACAGAAAAATATAAGGATATCTCACAAAGTTGTAAACAACCACTGCCTTAAAAATATCCTCTTTTTTAAATTGTATATTGGGGCAGACACATCAAAAGCCTGTAACATGAATTTATGTTTTGTGTGTATGTGGTAGTATGACGGAGAATTGAACTTGTTTTGATGAGAATTCACTCACTAACAGTTTCGAGCAACGTTCACGACCCTCTTTGGTGCGAAAGTACCTGTAGTTGGAAGCAACCTCTCCAGATTTCAGCAACATGGACACATCTTTTACACCATTAATGATTATTGTCTTTACTGTAGAGAAAAGCAGTGCTGGATGAAGTAATTATCTTCTTTCTTGAGTAAAAGTACTAGTACAACACTGTAAAAAATACTCCATTACAAGATAAAAGTTCTGCTTTGACAATGTTAAGTAAAAGTGTGCAAGTATATCAGGAAAATGTAATTAAACTATTTAGATTACTCAATGCAGAAACATTGCTGTGATGTTATACAATTATACAACACTTCTGCAACTATTTTCCTCATGGAAACTAATGTATCAGAGAGTCTGTCTGTCTGTCTGCCCCACTTTATAAGCTACATGCTAGAAGGAGTGTGTGTGATCTGTCGTCTTTGCTGGTGTGTATTTAAACCAAACCATCTCCCCTGACGGCCTGACCGTGTAACTCTCCTTGACTCACTGGCATGGAGAAAGAATGAAAAGCTGTGGATCTCCATTGTCCCCTTACGTGGTATGTAAATATTGAGGCGCAGTCTATTTGTGGACACTGTGGGACTTTTTTAGCTCAAGGAAGAATGAAGTCCTCTGAAGTAAACCAGAGAAGCCGACAAGTCCTTTATTGCAAGTCAAAGTCAAGTCTCAAGTCTCTTATGGTTGGGATGTGCAGGCTGTCATATGCTGCATGTCATCCTGTCTGCTTTTAACACTGCAAAGCTAAAGCCAAAGAATTCAAAGCATGCTGTACAGTATTATCGTCACTCCTTTTATATTAGCATACAGAATCAGCAGCGATTAGTTGCTTGGTGTATGATCATTTAAAACGGACGAATGCGATGTTACATGAAAAAAACATAGAGTCAAAGCTTTCCTTTAAAGTCAGTTACTGTGTTTGTCTTGTAGCCTGAACATACAACAAGTGCTTGAGTCCTGCTTAATGGAGAAAAGGCTAGTTGGTTTGTTGCTGAATCATAATACAGATATTTTAGCGAAACCCATCATTAGCCGGAGGCTTCTAAAAGAAGACCTGGTTTAAAATGATGGTGCATCTTTTTCCAAATATAGAGCCGCTGGTTGAAAAGTATATTCAGGCTAATTAATGTTAAGAAAGGTAACAGGAAAATATTGCCAACATTTTTAGGCATGAAACAATAATTGTGACCTGTTTTTTAATAAAAGAGTAAAACTTTAATGTACAATTACACTGAGCCTCTAACTAATGACAGTTTATAATCTACTGTAAATTAAAACATCCCTCCAGCCTCTCAAAGAGTGTAACGGTAACCTCATAAACTTGTGATGTTACCTGGTTAATTAAGCCTACTTTATGTGATCTTTCCTTCAGTTTAACAGTTAAGGCAGTAGTGGCAAGACTAATATACTCTATGTTAACAAATGTGACAAACAAACGCAAGTTTATCTTTGATATATTTATTTAGCACCAATCTAATCATCTCCTTTAGCTAAAAAGTCAGTAGCAAGCTATGGTTAGATAGCTGATGCTAATCTAAACAGCATCAATTTGCAAACCAACTAAAGTGACTTTCTCACTACCAAGTACCTCACTCAACAGGGTATGTTTGACACTGCAGTCATTGCATTTAGCCATTCTGTTGTTTGGGTCTTGTGTGAAGTTATTATTGCCAAATATTAGGACAAACTGCACAGCAGCTGCAGATCTGCTCGCCATGATGTTATTGCTGCATGCACCAGATGCACAATAAGGAGGGAAATGACATTTAGCTCAGTACTTCCTTACTGTTATGCAAAAAAGAAACAAAAAAACCCCCCATAAAATAAAATAAAGCTTCTTCACATATCGCAAAATTCGAGTCCAAGTCGACTCAATTTCAAGTCTTCGAAGAACTGGTCTCATGAGACTTGAGATGTGTTGTGTTACTGTGTGCGCTTGAAGGTGCGAATCGAGTCCAAGTCGCAAACATGAGTCCCCATCACTGAAATAAACAAACCAAAGTGTAGCCTCAGGCATAGAGAGTCTTAAAGAGTGTGTGTGTGTGTCCTTTGTGAGAGCGGATTGTTTGACACGCTTATGCATGAGCCAGTGGGGAAAGAATCTGTGAAAGCTTAGCAATGTTGTGGAGAGACAGTTGACAGTAACCTGGCAAAATGATGCGTCTGTGTGTGTGTGTGTGTGTGTGTGTTTTGCGGTAGCTTTAAATACGGATCAACCTCTTGTAAAACACACAGCTTGTCAGGTGAAATGACAGCACTGATCATCCCGCAAAGACCCCAATGAAATGAAAGAATGTGTTATTTATGTGTGTGTCTGACAGTTGTGATGAATAAAGGAATAGGTAGACGGAGACAGCATTGATTTTGCACACTGAGTGCTGCTGGGACACAAAAGTATTTGAGTGTTTGTACTCATGCTCCAGGCGCTGTGTATTGGTGTGCACTGTGTAATGCATTGTCTCACTCCTTGCTAGATGCCCTGAGATGCCTGATAGTGAGTAGAACTGCTTGTATGGGCTACGTCCCTTCTCTGTATCTCTGTTTTTCATAAAAATATGCATGATGCTGCAGCTATCCTGTTGGTGCTCCTGGCTGCCGGTTCACTGGACAAAAATACACCTGAAACTCTCTTCAGCTGAATTTCAGGTGCCTTATGTCCGACCTTTCTTCTGTGCGAATGAACTAAGGGCAGCTTATCTGGGCTTTTCTGGGTTTCTGGTTATTTTTGTTGTTTGTTCAAGTTGTATGACACAAAATGAAACCGTAAAGCCTTTAAAAGGTTCAGAAAATGGCAGGGCTATAGGCTACAATTAGTGAAACAGGACGTGTGTGTGTGTGTGTGTGCACTTTTGTGTGTTTGGAAGGGCCTCAGTCATTCACCCTGCATGAACTACTGTCCTTTGTCTCCTCTCTAATGCACAGCAGTGGCTGATTGTCTGTATTGTCACTCACTGGCAGATGATTACTGTGGGAATGACTGATTGCTCAACTGTGTTGCTTTTCAAACATTTATGACCAGAATGACTCACTCTCTTTTTCTCTCCTGTTTTTCTCCATTTCTTTGACTTTCCCCTTTCTTTGCTCCCTCGTGTCTCTCTTTTTTCTGGTCTGTTGATTTCTCAGAGATGGCGTTTCTCCCGGTCCTCCTCCTACTGCTGCTGACTGTTCATCGTGCCACAAGTCAGGACTCTGAGGAATCTGAAGCTCTTCCAAGAGGCTGCGGCTGGGGCATTGTGCGCCCCTACACTTTGCTCTGTGACTTGGACTCTATATGGGGCGTGGCTGTCGAGTCAGTGGCTGCCGGTGGGGCACTGACTGCCATCTTGCTAGCCCTGGTCCTGCTGTGCCGTCTCCGCCACATCAGTGAGGCTGAGAAGCGCAGTGGCGTGGGACCCATCCTCCTGCTGCTACTCGGCATCCTTGGCTTGTTCAGCCTGAGCTTTGCTTACCTCATCGAGCAGGATGAGTCTTTATGTTTGCTCCGCAGGGCCCTGTGGGGTCTCCTGTTTGCAGTCTGCTTCTCCTGCTTGCTGGTGCAGGGCGTCCGCCTGCGCCGGCTTGGCCGTGAGCGCCGTAGCCCTGGTGGCTGCGCCCTGACAGGCCTTGCACTGGGTTTGAGTGCTGTACAGGGCATTATCGCTGCCGAGTGGCTGCTTCTGACCGTGCTGAGGGAGGGTCGTGCTGCCTGTCAGTATCTGCCACTGGACTTCTCACTGGCTTGCAGCTACGTGCTAGCCCTCCTACTAGCTGCGCTAACTGCCGCCTCCCTGGCTCTCTGTGGGAAGACACGTCAGTGGCGCTGCAATGCTATTTGGCTGTTGGTGACCTGCATGCTCTCGCTGCTACTGTGGGTGGCCTGGATTGGCTTCTATCTGTACGGCAACGCCTGGCTGGGGAGGTCGCCAGACTGGAATGACCCGGCACTAGCCATCGCTTTGGTGGCTCAAGGCTGGCTGCTGCTGATCTTCCATGCCATTCCTGAATCCCACATCTGCCTGAGACCCCCTCCACAGCCCACTGCCCCAGATTACTTTGACACGTCCCAGAACTCAACACGCATGAGGGAGACCAGCTTCGACGAAGACATCCCTCTCTCGCATAGGCAGTTTGTGGAGAACCAGGGCTACGGATACAATGATGAGAACACTGCAGGTATATTACAATCCAGTATTTTACAGCAGACAGCAGGTGTGATATGTGCGGAAAGGCTGTAGTTGGAATGTAGGCCAAAGTGAGTAATGGAACACCAGGAATTATTTGCATGTGTGGCTAGAAATAAATAGAGGAGGAAGTTTCTGTGGTGCACAATTACACAACAAGTGTTTCTCCCCTAAATTGAGACAGTGATGTGTTGAGTCACAGTAAGTAATCTCTGTCCGCTTCTCTTTCTTTTCCACGCCAGGCTTAAGGAGCGGCAGTGGTGCTGGGCAACATAACAGTAACACCGGCGCCAGGCCCAGTGCTCCTTTCCGTAGCAACGTCTACCAACCCACCGAAATGACCATGATCCTGAACGGGGGAGCGGTGAGTACATCCGCTCAGTCACAGGTACACGCCGCTTACACGCCGCTCTCTCATTCGACCATGCCGACAAGACTGCATGCACATTTGTGCGTTCCAAACCGTACGTCATTGCACAAGAATGAGGGAGAGGTGTGAGTGTGTGTGTGCATTATCAGTTTGCAGGTGCACGGTCATGTGCCTGTGCGTGTTGTATTTCGTGGGCACATGCATGGGTGGGTTTTGTCACAAATGGTCACTCGTCTGGCATTGGTTTGTGTATGGGTGAGTGTGAAAGAGCTTCCATGTGCTCCTGTGTTTGCCCGCCTGTCGTCCCCTTTATTATGCAGGATGAATGGGCAAACTGGCTGGCACAGGTGAACATATTTCCATCCACTATGTTGTGAGTTGGCCTGCTGCACCTCACACAGAACGGGAGGCTGAAATGCTTAAGCACAAACTCTCTACTGACATAAGGATAAGTGGTAGTCGCTATTTCCAGAGATTGTAGCAATGGGTGCTGTTTTAGCTGACAAAAAGAATGCAGTGACTTAAAAAATATCATTAGTTTGCACAAACAGTGTTTTTGCATATCAGTTTGAAAGACCTGCAGCTTATTTATATAGCATGCTTCAAACTCAAAGTGTTTTGCATAAGGCGTAAAAGATATCAAAGGACAAATTCTCACATAGCGACTT
>JAQFJA010000009.1:12008089-12032334 GCA_029874485.1 Naso brachycentron | reverse complement strand
GTAAAAATTATAATTCCCTCTAATATCACAAATCATATCGCAATTGCAATATCAGTCCAAACATGTGCAGTTACAAATTTTTTCAAATTCGAGTAGCTTTTGCTTGATTTCTCTTATTTTTGTCAATAAAGATCTAAATCAAAAAGAGCCTTTAATGAGTTTTCTTCTTTCCTGTTCTGTTTGTAAACTGAGGTAGATGTAGCTGTAGGCTACATAAATCTGAGAACTTGTTAAAATAATATACAAATTAGAAGAAAATTTACAACAAACAAATTATTTCTGCCTACTCATTTTTGCTTACTTTTATTTATTTTTTTTATTAAGTTTTTTTAGTGTTATTCAGGTTTGAAATAAAGCTATTCATCCACACATTTTGTCCATCCTTGGCAAGTTACTTTAAAAATCTGACTGTTCATTTTATATTACTTATTGAAACAAATACATCTACTAATAAACTTTTTCTGGCAAAATAACTGGTCATACTGTAGCTACCCGTTAAGATGCCTTTAATGAAGAGTAAGTAACCCACTAAATTTCATATTGCACTCACTTACACTTCTCATGACGGTGTTAGACGGTGTAGAAGGTGTAGAAGGTGTTACTTCCCAACACTGAATACACAGTCTCAGTTAAAATTCATGAAGTTCCATCAAGTTGTTTTACATTCAGTGCATTAAAGGCCTTAGAAAGGAGGCACAAGTGAGAAAAAATAAAGAGGTGATTAGCAGTGTTACATAAGAGAGTGATGACAAAGCACTGTATGTTTCATAGTGCCCCCCCATGTGTGAGTGTCCATGGCTACAATGAGAGAATGGCAGAGAAAAGGAGGCTCCAGTCTCAGGGATCTCACCCTGGAGTTATCACTTCAGCCCCCTGCTGCACAACCAAGGATTACTGAGGTCTTTATAGAGATCACTTTCCTCCACCGCCCTGCAAATCCCTCACCCTGCCGCTCAGCACTTGTTCACAGCATCACACAATGTTGCACATGTTCTTGCAAAATGTTGCAAGAATCAGAAACTAAGCAACTGTGAAGCTGTTCGCAGTCAGCGGAGAAGTGTCATGTCATTTAAATTTGTTATAGCCTATTTGCACACTTTATTCTGTTGTCCCTTGAAATTTGTATAGCAAAGTTCAAACAGCTTTCTCGTTTAAAAAATATTCAAAACAAAGTAATTATACTATATGCATAATTAAATAGCACTCTGTGTTTCTAACTGAGAAGGGGATGTTTTTTCCACATTGGCTGCTGTTACATTACAGTACATTGAGTTGGTTCTGTTGATGCTGATGGCTGAGAAGCTGTTGGGGTATTAAAGTTTTTATCCATGCTAGCTAGCAGCGCAGCTCTGGGGATAATAGTGTCAGTCAGTTGGTCCATGACATCTAAACTGAAATGACAAAACAACTTTTAGATGATGGGCAATGAAATTTTGCACAGACAGTCATGCTGCTGCATGGCATGAAGCCAAATCACCTCAGTGATCCCCTGACTTTAACTGTAGCGCCACCAGCAGGTTGGAATTTGTGACAATTGTTGCGTTGGCTAGATTTCCATAAAACTTTAAACACACACTGATGTCTTCCACAGGATGAATTGTCAACACTTTAAAGAGGCCATATTACTTTCATTTTCGGGTCTTTGATTTGATTTTGGACTCCTGTAGAGCAGCTAGATGCAACAGACTGAACTGTAAAGTCTGTAGATCTTCAGAAAACTGTGTGTAATCACTCTCTGTCATTCTTCTATTTTCTGCATTCTCTCAAAATGGTCTGTGTTGTTTCCTCCTCCCACTTTTCCTCCCCCGTGCGCAGCTCCACCCTCTGCTGCACTCACAAACTGACACAAAAATAACACAGGCAGGATGACTGATAAAATGTTACTTACAGTTTGCGTTTCCGACTCTTCAACACGACAAAGTAACGTGGGAACAGAGGTCTTTTAGCAGCAGTTTAGCTGTTAATCCAGATCAAGTTGAGGAATTGCCATGAGTAAATCCTACCAGGAACATCGACTTTTGTCTGGTGCTTACCTCTGTAGGAAAGCTAAACAATGTTAACTTGCCCTCATTTACCTGAAAAAACATTTTACTGGAGCCATATCGAACAAAGTAATCCGTGAAGCAGAGAGCAGAGCACGGTACAGGAGGAGGCGGGCACAGCCCTGTGTGCAGGAGCTGGTTTGCCTGGGCATGCCCATGTAAAGAAGTTCTGCATGCATTAAAAACTGTAAAAACAAAGTTAAAGAAAACTCTTGAAACACAGCATGCACAACCAACCTAAACAGCCTGAAGGGCTCCCTTCCAAATGTGCGCACCTCATTATGTGATGCCTTGGCATCGTTTAATACAAGTATCCAATATTGTAACAGCATTTAAAAGTCAGAAAAAATGGAAAAGCGTAATAGCTCTCCTTTAATGATCCCCTGACTATTCATCTGGTGCAATTATCAGATCAAATATTTACTTTCTCCAGTTGTTTGGTTTATGCATAAATACCTGCAAAACTACTGGCATTCCCATCAGTCTCCGCTTTACTTTGTTTGGTGTTGATTAGCAATGTTAGAGGTGGTGAAACAGTAAACATTACTTGGTAAACATCAGCACATTGGCATGCAGGCATTAGTTTTGGCTTAAAGCACTGCTGTGCCCAAGTAAAGCCTCAGAGCTGCAAGCATTGACATCAAAACATCAACAATACAGCAGGACACACTGCAACACCATAGCACAGGCAACCCTGAGCAGCTACTGAACAATCTACAAAGAGTTTGATAGCAGTGTGTCTGCTGTTGGGTAGAGTCTGAATAAGTAAGTGGGAGTGAAAGATGAATTCCTGGACGCTGAGCACATGTTCTGTTTTGCTCTCCTTTCACCGTTTCCCGGTCGGAGGTGTCAGTCATTTCTGTTTGAGTGTTCGTGCACAGTTGCCTTGCGCAGTGGCCCACAATGATTTACACCTCCAGCTCTGCACGACAATGAGTATGTCATTTAAAATAGCAGGTGTTCACATGCTGCTTAGCTCATGGAAAGCGAGTTAAAGAGAGAGGAGAGACAGAGGGGTGTGTGTGCGGGGAAGGAGAGGGGGTATGACTGAACCTGAATTAAACTCATAAATGGTGCAGTCAAACTGGCATGCAGGTCACTGAGTTTCCCAACCACTGCTGGGCCTGTTTCTCATCCTGCGACAATAACTTTGCCAGGCAGCTTCCAGCAGCACTGGTAGCAGTTATCCTGTTGCTGTTATTAGCTTTGGTGAAAGTCATGTCAGAGATATTCAGGTCAGGCTAAAACCACTGAATATAAAGTATTGGGGTAAGTGGGCTGCTGTGCATGCATGCGTGTGTGTGTGTGTGTGTGTGTGCCTGCTTCTGTCTCTGCACACTCTGCAGGGACAACATCTTACTGAGCAAAAGAAGCAACTGTATAATGATGAAAACAAAGAGAAAATTAAAAATACTTCAAAGCATTTTTAGTTTAGTTAGCTTAGTTTAGTTTAGTTTAATTTAGTTTAGTTAGTAGTTTTAATTTGGTTTTTTTTATATTTTTCTCAAGAGGGAAAAAGCAGGAGGCTGAGAACAAGAGTTTGGGACAAAGATAAAATGCAACAAAAGGACAACATGAGGTTAGATTAGAAAACAAAGGCAAAAAAACATGTTGCATAAAAGCAAAGAGAACAAGAGTGCCCTTAGGGAAGCAAAAGTGGATTTACTCTTTTGCAAGAGGTGACAAAGCGAACTAATGGATTGCCGTTAAGTCTAAGGGCCGGTGATGTTAACAGACTTTTAGAGATATCTTCACAGTCTACTCTGCCATCCCTCCTCCACCGCTGCTGTGACCTTCCCTCACAAGCCACTCCATCAAACCAGCTTCCACTTAAACTCCTGCATCACTCACAACTTGCATCAAAGATGGTGGGGGGTTTAGTCAGAAAATACCTTCATAGAAACACACAGCTTTTGAGTGGATAAAACAGGAGTTCTGCAGCCGGTAGTTCAGAGAGGATCTGTTTTTCAAGGAGGGTTAACTCACTGATACAGAAGCTTTGTGGTTTTTCTTTCCCAGAGAATGAAGGACCACTGTTGTTCAGTGGCACTTCTTATCTTCTTGTCACATACAGACTGATATACCGTATTTTGTAGAGACTACCTACTTTCCATCATTTTAAACTCCTTTAAACTAACCCTAACCCTACTTTTAGATATATTCATACTTATACCAATAAGCATTTTCTCATCTGATTATAATGAAACATGTTTTTGAATTTAGACGTAATCAAACCACTGGCCAGATCAGAAAACAGCAGATCGACACTTCCTTACTCAATTTAAATATTTCTCCCCCACCAACAAAAAGAAACAAAGAGCCGCTGGGGCTAAGGGGCTAGAAAATACATTATTTCAATGAGTGTCCACACATGTATAGCAATACTAACGTATGTGTGTGTGTGTGTGTGTGTGTGTGTATCTTGAACTACACTTCAGTAGGTGCATCTGCCACCTGTGAACAGTGTGAGGTCTGTTCTATGATGCTCTCATCATACCCCCATCAGTCAGATGGGTGTGTGGCTGCTTCCTCACTGCATGAACACACTCACACACACACACACACACACACACACAGATACACAAGGGTCCAGAGTCCTACATTAATGCAGCTCATGTATTTTTTTTCTTGCTGTCAGCACAGGCAAGTCTTTGTGTGTCTCTTACTTGTCTACTGACAAAGTATTGCTTTAAAGATAAGAGTATGTGTGTGTGTGTGCACGCGTGTGTGTGTGTTTGCTTCCCTGCAAGTGTTATAGTAAGGTTGTAAAACTAGGTGGTCTTATCGCACTGTTGAATAATGGGACAGGGAGAGCCCTCTATGTTTGGATCACTTCAGAGGAAGCTTTGATCCAAAGAATCAAAGTTTATGATGTCCTGTGTTGGATGCACACAAATATCACTTAATCAGCATCCTAATGAAGCCTCCTCGGAGCTGGCCAGTCCTTCTGTGTTGAAAATAATAAGGCAAAGACCATCTTAAACATCACCATCTCCCCTCAATGAAGACAAGCATCGCCGGGAGGGAAAAGGAAAAGAGGCGAGTTCAGCTGAGTCCATTACTCCTCTGATGGTGGTTGGATCAAAGTAAACACTGATAATGCTTCCACCACAGTTAATAATACTGCTGCCCAAGAATGTTGGCTAGGCCGGCTACTCCCGACCTCACACGTATAATTGCACACACACAAATGTGCACGCAGACACACATGCACACACTTCTCATTCCTCAATAGCAGTGACACATTCCAAGCTTTCTTCCTCTCTTCCCACAGACCAAACACTGCGCACTCCTTCTTTCTAATTGTAGACCTTTGATTTATTTGATGTGCAAAGGGAACGGTCTTCCTGAGCTGCGCTCCCATCGGAAACATGCATGCTCTCACACTGTACACACACACATACAGTAGAGGCATTGACTTCATGCATCTCCCCTTGTAATTAAAACACATGCAAACTCCAGCTCCCATTAGAACCTGACTTATCTCCCTCCTGAGACCTTGATACTCTTCCTCTGCCACGCCCTCTTTTACTCCCTGCTTCTCTTGCTTCTCCCTCCTTCCATTAACAAGATCTGACAGAGGCCCCGCCAGGTTCACTTTAGTCACGTAGTGCTCAGGGAGGGAACAAGTGGGGGACTTATGGATCAGTCAGTGAGAATTTCCAGGTTGCTTTACTTCAACCTCCCCGGACACCGACGCGGGCAACTAAAGGAGGACTAAGAGGAGGTAGAGATTAATTCCACTAAATCCTGTATGCACAGCACTGAATGGATTTGTGCTGTTTGCTGAGTGTTTTTGTAAAAAAAGTTTGCAAACCATGAGAATGTTGTTCCTCGAATAAGAAAGAATATTATGCATGATGCAGTCTTGCACACACACTCATGAGGAGTGCTGGAGCTGAAGTGGAGTGAAGGGTTCTGTTTCAGCAGGTTCCCACTAAGGGTCCATCTCGGGTTTTATCAGCACCATCTGTGAGCCCCTTTCCTTGGAGTACAAAGCTCAATGATCCAGTTTCAGAGGTTATCTGGAGCTGCTCATGAGAGCATGATGGCCCCATCCTAGCTCAAACACGGCAACAGGTGACAAGACTGTAACAAAGTATTTTTTACTTTTTTTTAAGTTAAAATAAATGGAAGTAAAACTGTGATCATGAAAATGAAAATGAAAATTCATACATCATCACCAATAAATTGTAAATGGTAAATAGACTGTATTTATAGCTTTTCTGGTCTTTCATTCATTCACACACTCACACACTAAGGGCAGATGACTTCTCTACAAAGAGCCAACCTGCTCCTCAGGAACTCATCTACACACATTCACCCACCAATGGCACAGCCATTGGGAGCAGTTTGGGATTCAGTATCTTGCCCAAAGACACTTCAACATGTAGACCGGAGGAGCCGGGGACAACCCACTCTACCGACTGAGCCACAGCCACGCCAAGAAAATGCTATTTCAATTGTATAATATGCCTAATCAAAATATCTAGAAATGACAAAATGTTTAAAAATGACTACAGATGTATTAAATGTGTTATTTGGTAAGTATGTTATCTCAAATGATTCCAAAAATATTCAAACTCACTCATCTGTCATTTTATTTCCAGAGGCACTGTGCTTCATTTTCTCATCTGTTGCTAACCTGTGTAACGCCAGATGAAAAGTGAGGAAAAAAAATCAGCAAATGTGACTTGAATAAAACTCTTATACATTTCCTCATCTGTGAATATTTCATCATGCAGTCAATTAGATTTGCATTTGAAATAAAGGTAAAGGTCCTTCATGTGTCACATATACAGTGTACACTGAGATTTGGTCTCCGCATTCAAGCTATCCCTGAGGAGCAGTGGGCAGCCACAACACAGCACAGCACCCAGATATGTAGTAATTGGAGATAGACCTAACACATACATGTTTTTGTTTTTTTGTTTTTTTTATGGTGGGGAAAACCGGTGCACCCCAAGGAAACCCATGTAAAAATGAAGAGAACATACAAACTCCAAACAGAAAGGCCCTACCCCTGTCATGAATCGAAACCCAGCACCTTCTTGCTGTGAGGTGACAATGCCAGCCACTGATCCACCGTGGTTTGTTACACTCAACCATCTGGGAAGGCTCCGTTGGAAACCATTCGGAAAAGGGCAGGCACTCTGAAAAAATACTCAGCAGGTGATTCCATAAACCATCAATCTGTCACCGTCTGTCTCGGACTGAAATCCACCAATCAGATCAGCAAACTATATGACCAGCGCAGCCAGTTGGCAAACCAAACCGAGGTCATTTCTAATCATCTGTAGTCGCCATTGTTGTTTTCTGAGCAAATGGTCGCTTCTTGCCATGACACACACATAAACCACACCTATGGCTCGTGTCGGTACCTCCTCAAAGGACGCTGATTGGTTTGTCTCATGGCCAGACAGCTTATAGCCTGGCAAGGAGGATTTTTTTGATGCCATGATGTTTTGATCTTGCAAGTCCAGCTGCCTTGTAAAGTTAATGTAACAAATGAAAAAACAAACTTCTTGAACAAATAACTTCAGAATGTCATCAAACTATGTCTTTTGTTTTTATTGTTCTGATAGAGAGAGGTCAAGTGGCGGAATTTAAGTATTGTTCATTTAAAATGAACCCACACAGGTTGAAAACAGGCCTTCGCGTGCTGTATCATCATCATCATCTTTCCTGTGTCGCTTATACACCATTATCAGTGGGAGGTGGGAAGTGGGAGCGCATGGGAAAACCTCTCTGAAGGATTGCCACCCAGGGGTGAAACTAAAGACCAAAGCTCAGAAGCACAGGCAACTCGCTTACCTAAACTTGTGCCAAACCCCACCACCACCACCTCCACCACCCCTCTTCACAATCACCACTCGCTGCCCTAATCCAGTGTTTACATAAAACGCTGGGCGGTAATGATAGCCATGAGACCATAGACCACCCCATATCCCTGCACACCCTCCTCCCCCCGTCCGCCCCTGCCACCTTCCACCGCTAACCCAAAGCTGTTTTCATAGGAGCCAAATACCTTAAATACATAATTAGCGGGGTCATTTGTGCAACAGGGCCCTAACCGAGGGCATGAGCCATGTCCGTGTGAGTTTGTGGGGGGCAGAGCGAGGATGGGAAGCGTGGAAGGGGCAGGATATGAAGACGTGAGAGAGAGGCGGACAAAGGCGTGCATTCATGGCTGCGGCCCCGGACAAACTCGGCTGTCGCCATCTTCAAAGGCCGCCTCTGCCTTTCCTCAAAACCCAGAGGCCACAGGTGGGGGCAGAGAGGAGAAACATAACAGGGTGACATGAAGGGAAAGGGAAAAGGGGAGGGAAGAGCGGGGTGTAAGTAATGAAGCAAAGGTTACAAGAACTGTAATCTGGGAAGGAAATAGTTGAGGCAGCGTCTGAGGATGTTGAGGCTGTAAAGAACGATTAGATCCTATTTATAAATGCAATAATGTAAGAACATAAAATGCTCAAAAGATATTAGATTCTAAAAGTCACCCTTACAGTAACCACAGAAAACCATGGTGAGATGATTAATGCTTAACAATGCATCCACCTCTTAGCACAACCAGTAACATCCCCCATGTGACCCCTGAACCCTGAACTCTGACCCTATGCATTGTGGGTAGTCAAATCACAGTTTGCCCTCTGCAAGAGCCCAAAATTCCAGCGGTCCATGTTTCACACTGGGAGACCTCCTTAGTATTGTTTCACTGCGCACACACACGCACACACACGGAGCCAATTCAGCAGCCCTCTTCACACCTTGTCTGCCCTCGTCCCCCTCTGGCATTGTTTATGAAAGCATGTCCACTTAGTGCTGCCCTGTCTGGCCTCTGTTGCTGTGGTGCCGATTACCCACATCCTGAGTCCACTTCATTCCCCCTTTTTTTTCCTTTTTTCCCTCTATGCATCCCCTTGCCCTCTCACTCCTCAGGATATTCTCACCACTCTCCTTTGCTCCTCCCTCCTCTTTTTCCTGCTTGTTGAAGAAGCTGCACACGCTATACTGACTCCTCAATCCTCACCTCGGCCCTCGCACCGTCCTTATGAATGAAGCTGTGCATGTCAAACAAAAACAATAAAGTCAAACAAGCCCCTGCTCTTCCTTTTATCTTTACTTTATTCACTTTATCCTCTGTTCCACTGGCTTGCAGAGCTGCTGTCTCTCTGATCCTTTGTCCCTTTCATGTTTTTGCCTTTCTTTTTCTGGCTCCCTCCTGAGGTAATAAGCCGGGTGTATTGCCGGTAAGTGCACAGGAGAGAGACTTTCATGTCCCCGAGCTCTGGGATTAGGGTGAGCTGCTTTGGGAGGAGTAATAAAGCCCCCGGGAACCTACCGTCTGCTACTGGTGGATTCTGGAATAAGGCCCGGCTCCCGCTCGGCCTGCAAGCCTGGAAAAGCTCACATTTCCTGTGTACACCACCACCCTCACATCCAGCTTCTGTCCTGTCTGCTGCGGCAGCACCAGCACGTGTTGACTCCACTCTTTATCCGTGCTTACATAATCTATATATCTTTTACATGTTTGGGTATTATAAAGTTGTTTAGATAAAACTTACCAGAAAGTCTGTTACTAATGAGGGAAGCAGGTAAGGCCTTTCTGGTGCAGGGTGGTCCCTATAGACTGTGGGTTTCCTTTTTCATGCTGTTCAGCTTTCTAATGCTCATGTCATTCATTTTTACTTCCATAACCTTACTTTGTGCACATATCCTCTCAGTCTTCAGTGATTGCATGACATCCCACGCTATACCTACATTTATCTCTTAAAACACAATGCAAACAAATTACGGGACTCAACATTCAGTGAACATTTTCGTAAGCAGAAATATATTTATTGTTGAAAACATAAATATATAAATTATGATTATTGCTGTCTTTATCCAATGGAAGCTCAAAAGAAAAATGATAAAGGCTTAGCGATAGCGTAATGGTGTTTTCTTGAATCAGATCGCTCCAAATGTGGTCCCTGGTTTATACCGAGAACACTCATCTTACTTTCATGTGAATGTGAACAGTGTCGAAACATCAGCTTTGTAAATATAGCACCAGTAAACTGATGGTTGGTTCATTCACAGGTGAGCCGTGTGTGTGTGTGTGTGTTTGTGTGTGTGTGTGTGTGTGATCTAATGTCCACAGCTCAGCAGTAGCCAATACAGCCTCGTTTTAATCAAACTTTTCCTCATGTGACCTTCACTTGACTCATTTCACAGTGCAGTGACTCACTCTTTCGCCTTTGACTGCTCGAAAAATCTCCATCAAACTTCCTCTTTTGGAAGACGACAGTTTGTTTTTCCGCTTCATCGGCCTGGTTACACATTCATCACCATTAGAGGAAATAATTGTTCAGGTTCAGGCCACCGCAGCGCAGTCATCATCATCTGTCCTGATGACATGTTGGCCACGTTCAGTGTGAACACCTTTACAAGGGTGGAGCTATCAGAGATTTGTTCTCCTGTCGATCGAGGATTAAAGACTTGCGGAACAAGGAGCCCATTCATGCTCTAGTCGATTTGTTTTGCTCGCTTGTTCACTCTTTAAGGTGGACTTTGCTCTCAGCGAGCACAACATGTGTGCTTTTGAAGCAGTGCAGGCAGGCATCTTCCTTATCAATGTTAGAATAAGCGCACACACACCCTGTCTCTCCCACCTCATACAGGCATGCAGAGAGCCGTTCTAGCATTTTGTGAGAGATGGCATGGACACACATTAATGTTTTGTTTACATGTTTGTGTGAAATGTCACTTCCTCTGGACAGTGTGAGAATAAGCTGCTATATGGACACTCTTGAAGTTGCCATGTTTGAGCCACTGTATCCCCCATTTTCACAGCTGAAGCACTGACAGTCTTTTCTCCCTCATCTAGACCACCCCGTGCCCACGTTTTTGCATCTTTTCCATTGGATTAAATACAGGCATTCAACCACAACATAAGAAATAAACATAATTCCTGCTTGGATATAAGTAAGCTTAATATATTTCATAACAAAAATAAAGCATCTTCCTGTACTGACTCTCACATCTCCTCCTTGCACACGCATATATCCAGACCATATACAAGACTTGACATCATTCAGATATACTGTAATATAATAAGAAAGGTGGATGACAAGAATAACATCAACAAAAAAAGAGAAATTGAGATTGTGATACTGATGGTTACAAAGTCAAAAAAACAGCAACTCCAAAACTCTAAAATCATTCAAACATCCGTTTTGTTATTTCTTTCTTTTGCACGGGAAGAGACAGAAAGCAAACGTCCACACGTATAAATAGTTTTTAAGTAGCGGCGCATCTTCCTTCTCAAACTTAACTGTACATAGCAAGGGGGCAAAGTCACAGATGGCCAGGGGTCTCATAGAAGATTTCCTCTTTACTCAGAGCAAACATCCCAAAACTTAAAAAGTTTCATACTCCATAGAGAGTCTTTTGAAAGAAAAAAAAACACCTGTTTGTCTCTCTCTTTCCCTCTTTCCATTATTTTTCCTATATCTCTCTTTCTTCCTTCCTGTGTATGCAAGTCCTTTAAACAGGGCCGGGCACTTTTATGTTGCCCAGCTGGAGGTTGTCCACCGCTGTTTTGGAGTCTGAGCACCAGATTCCCATGAAAGCTCAATCCAACTGTTCCATAGAACTGTGTCATGCATCTTGTTCAAACAAAGTCTGTCAAAATGATCAACACAAATCCCTTTCATCATCTCCCCTCGGCCTCTTTCTGCAGCTGCGCGGCTTCTTTCTCTTCTCTTCTTTATCAGCAGCAGGGTTCAGTTGTCTAGGCAGGCGGTGTACCACAGAGGAAGTCCTCATTGCTGTTACTGGTTGTAAGAAAAAGCACCTTTGGCATCTTATTTATTTTTGTCCATTGTCTTTTTTTTCAGCATCTTGTCTTTACAGAAAAGTTTTTTTAAACAAAGGTTGCATGGCACTGGGGAAGACGACAGAGCAGCTATCCTGTTGGTGGCATCCTCTATTTCGGTCCCTCCCACGCTGAAGTCCCTTGTTCTGATTGGTCTCACCTCACGTCCACTATGGGAGGGAGAGACAAAGATAAGATTAGCATCATACTGTTATCAGCATACCCCATGGCTTTTTCGCTTTAAGAAGATCAAATTAGGTTTTTGCATTTCTGCCTAATCACGTTAATTTGTTCATGCATGTCTTACAAGCTGATTTAACATACAACAATTTTCTGAATCATGTTCCTCCAGGCATCATTATGCCCTGTCAAAATACAGTTTGCATGTGCCCCAAGTAAAATACAGAAGAATTTTGTGATACTTTCTTTTTAATTTAACAAAATAAAACTCTTTCTTAGTTATAGAGATTAAAAAAGATAATTACTGTGATGACAAGACGATAAGATGAGGGAGACAAAAGCAAAAACAAAAAAAAGGAAGGGGTGTCTTTTAAAGCAGTGAAACAAACTGCGGCATAAGGCACGTGATGTCTTTCTGTATAACACGATAGAAAACATGCACACAATCGTACACAAGCAAGACACTGTGACACAAAGCACATGTACTGTATGTAGTGTGCATGCTCAGCAGGCCACAAAATCAGCATGCAGCATGGGGGCCGAGCGTGGAACTCCTAAACCCTCCCTTTTCTCGCACTGATTGGCTGTGATGTGATCGGTGATAGTGATTGGCAGGCCCTCCTTTTGCCCCAATTGGACCAGTGCAGTGCCACAAAAAGAGGACGCTGAGGTGCTAAAGTCCTACCTGTTCCCTTCACAGTTCTTCTGTGGACTTTGGGTAATGAGTGCATTTTTATTATGTCGCCAATAAATCCTTGCTGGGCCTTAGCTTTTTAGGTTTCCTTTTTTTACCTTTAGCCCTACGGTGGCCTGAAAACACAAAGTTGGGATAGGAAGGAGGGTTAAAAGCAAGAAGCAGGGTTTATGACACAGAAAGAGGCACAACAGCCCTGGGACAGAAGCAGAGAGTGCAAAGATATGACACACCATAAATACTTCAGATGCCTTATCAGCACACATCACAGCGCTTATCTGCTCCCAGGCAGAGAAAGGCTTCAGATCAAGGCACTGGCGGATTTACCTGCTGTCATGCCAAGCAGCCTTTGGACACCCTCCCTTAACACACAGACTCGCAAACACTTTTGCACACACACACACACTCACATACACACACACACACACACACACACACATCCTTGCCTAACTAGGCACAAGTACAGTTTTGCAATAGCTGGCCACCTCACAGGTGTGTCTGTCTGTTTAGGAGCAAAGAAAAAGGTCATCCAGTGCAGAGCCAAAGAGCCAGACAAAATGAGAAACCATTAGACAGACGGCAGGAAAAATGGAAGGAAAGATGGCAGGAAAGCATCGTGATGCATGATGACATCAGGGATGAGGACGGGACTTAGCAATTAAACTCAGCCTCCAAGTAATTTTTCTGCAAAAAGGCAATGCTGGAACATTTTTGGTGAGGGCAAAACAATGGTATATCATATCTTTTAGGGTCATATTCACCTGTTTCTGCATCTGAAGGCTCCACCACATGATGCTGTGATGTGCACACACACTCCAGGTGGTCTTCTAACCGCACAAAGACCTCCTTCAGCTTGGGTCTCCTCCTCACGTACTCCACCTTTGCCACCTGGAGAGAAGGAAAAGAGAAAAGGTTAACCACCGTGTCAGCCCCTCAGCATCACCACTCTTCATCGTGCGTGTCGTCAACACATGCACACACTCTTTGCCCATCTGCTAATATCAAGAAGTGAGGTGAAACTCTGTGACTGATGGCCCTTTCATAAACCAATTTATAAAAAAAACACCAGCTGTTACTTTCCCCTCACTGCATTTGAAGTGTGACGGCAGAATTCCTCAGAGGTGTTGAGGTCTGCGCGCTGTGCGCTCTACAGGCTGCTGATCAGGTGTGTCAATACTGAATGGAGTGTATGACCCTGTATAAGCAAGCTGAAACAATGGGAGAGGAGATACGAAGGGTAGTGGGGAGCAGTATACGCCCTAAAGAGCCAGGGAAGGTTTACCCTGGCAGGAGAAGAGAGACTGGGAGATCCCCCTCTGCTCCAGGCCTGGAGCATCCACATCCAGACAGACACACACCTAAAGTCCTTTGCTTTGTTCCGACATGTAGGCTGTTTTTTAAACCACATTAATATTTCTTCACGGCTTAGGGAAAGTGTTGCTTAACATGTGCATGCAAGGAATACAGTTTACACGGCCTAATCTAAGCAGTAGAACCCCAGAGGGCAGCACTTCCAATCTGACAAACACAAAAGCAATGGAGGAATTCCTATCGTACAGTCCAGCTAACACCCTCTCCGTTTAACACAACAGGGCTGACCTCCACTTCCCACCCATCGGCGAGTAATGAAAAGGACCAATCCTCGGAGGGTTACGAGTGGGCTATGTTGATTAAAGCTTAGAAGAAAGCTGAATAGAGAAGGTTGCATGGAGGTTACGATGATCTTGTTGTGTAACTCAGGGGAGGCGGCTTCGTGCTTTTCCCTCCTCTGATCTGAGTGCCAAGGGCAGGTAACCACCCCATCCACCACTGAGGGCCTCAGGGCCACATGGAAACAATATCCCCTGCTTCACCCATCTTCCTGGTCACTGCACGAGAGAGGATATTGGCTGACAATCTCCCAGCGCTCTCTGGTGTTATGAACAACACGGTTTTGCAGTCAGCATGAGGCTCACACACGCACAAACGGAGGGCCAAAACTGATGAGAGGCTTTCTTCCATTATCCTGTGAGGGCATGCTGCCAAGGCTGTCTCTCAGTGGTGAATTAGTCATGCAGACAAACGAACATACCAATCCCTGTCTGATAAAACAAAGTATAATGTTGACATTCACACAGCCGGAGCTGCCTCATGTCAGTGCTCTAACAATGGCTGGAGGGTCATCCGGGGAAGCTAAGACAGAATTCAGGGACCAGTGGTTTTACCAGCCGCTCCTCTGCAACACTTTCTTTCCACGGAGAGAAAAGAAAGAAGAGAGGGAGTGAAAAGAGGGTAAGCAAGCAGAAGAGGTATGCAATGAGCAAACAGAGGACAATGGCGTCTGGGTTAGCGTGTGTTTGGTGTTATCAGCCCTGTCAGAGAGAGGGAGAGTGTGTGAAAGGGACAGAGCCAGGAAGAGCTGAGGGAGGAAGGTGAACCATCGCTCTCATTAGTGTGTGTGTGTGTATGTGCGTGCGTGCACAAACACAGGGGGTGATTTAAGGAAGGGGGAGGAGGGGCTGACCATGATCATGACTAGCATAAGATGACATTCATGTGTTACCTATTAACGTTGAGTTTCTGGGTTACCTACTAGAGCAACTCATTACACTCACACTGACAGGACAGATAGAGAAGTTACCAAAGGTTTATTGTTGCTAACCAAATATGGAGCCTGTACCACAGAGTGACAGGCAATCCCCAGACAACAACTGGTCATATTTGATTAAATTATCTGACTGAAAAACAGGGAAGGGCAAGGAGAAAGGAACAAAGAGACGACAGACTCAGCTGCTATCAGTTATGGGAATCTCTAAACTGAGGGAGGTCTAGAAGTGGCCAGTGGGAAGACATTTACTCACACAACTGAGGCTGATCTAATGACTAACACACACACACACACACACACACATACACACACACACATACAGACCCAAACTCTTCAGGCCAAACAAACAGCTATTGACAGAAGCAAAAAGAGATGTGTCCCCTTGATTAGAGGCCTGGCGGTAGGCTTGTCCCACACAGCAGGCCTTTAAACACTCCCTGCAGGAGCAGCAACAAACATTCACACTTTCCAACGTGTTCTTGATTGTGTACAACTGTGCACTGCTCTTCCCACTTTGTCAACACTCTCTTTCTTTTCTCTTTCTTTCTTGTGTCCTGTTTCTTGTATTATGAGAAAGACTTGACACTCCTACAATTCTTCCACTTTACATCCTCATTTAATTCTCCCGTCTCCCGTTTTTAGCCACTCCTTTGCTTCTGTACAAAGAAAACTGGCTTCCGATCCGGCGAGGAGTCAATGACTTCCCACATAAAACATACATCAGAAAGACCCCAATGCTACGACGAGGGGCCCCACACTCTCTTTGTATAAATCAAACCGCTCTCAACTCCCTAGAAAGCCGGGGCCCTGAGAAAGAGTCCGTCGAGCGGCTGTGGAATGATATCCGATCCAGAGGTTCAGGGTGAGGCAGGGGGCTCTGGGAAGTGCACCCCCTTTGGTTTGTCCTCAGTGTCTCTGAGGCCCTCTCTGTGAAGCCGATTGTCCCGGCTGGGCTAATTGGGAATTCCCTGAGCACGAGGCACTGATGAGAGCATGATGATGGGGAAAGTTTTACTTCAGCCTTCCAAGGAAAACACAACAGGGATGTGGATGTGCACCGCAGGCCATCATGAACTGGAACGGTGACAGAACTGAGCAAGAATAAACAAGAATGTGTGTTTGTGTGTGTGTTTGGAGAACGGAAGGGTGAAAAGAGGCAGTCTTGGGTGGCAATTCATTTATCAGGAGGGAAATTAGGCACGGAAGACAAAAGAGAGCTCTTTTTGAGATGCTACAACTGTGAGCAAGTGGAGGAGAAGCTCTGTGGAGGAAATTAAAGAGACAGTCTGTTCTGTTCTGTCCTCTGTCTGTCTACTTGTTACTGAAATCAAAGAAAAAAAATGACACCCCAATAAAGTCCCAAGTGTCTGCAAAAGGAGAGGGAGCAAACCACAGAGGACACAGACCGAGACAACCTGCTGCTGCCCTTTGCTTCAACCCCACACAACACACACACACACACACACATACACACACACACACACTAAGGGTGTCGGGTGGATGGGGTTATCACAAGCGGTGTGTCGAGAAGAGAGGAAGCATGGGGAGCATTTATCACATGGCTCACAGGCAAGCAGTGCCAAATAGGTACTTCATGGCCACCTCTCTCTGTTTCTCACACACACACACACACACACACACACACATACAAACGTTAATGTATCTCCAGATGTGAATACCTATCAGCCACTGACCACATCATCCAAATCGTGTGTTGTGCTTCCCTTCACCTGCCAGCCCATCATGAAATATCAAATATCAAAGGAACCTGTAGATGTGTGATCCCTCCATCTATTTCCTCTCTTCTTCCCACACAGAATTGCAGATGAGAAAGTCATTACTGAGCCCTAAAAAGCGGGCAAAGTAAATAAGGTTTTAATGAGAGAGCGCAAAAAAGATAGAGGGGTAAAATTAGAGAGTGGGAGATGGCTCTGCTGCAGGAGCAAGACAGGGAGAGTGAGGAGGGAGGGAAGAACTATTTGGCATAACAGACAATCAGACTCCAAGACGGAGGGGGGGACTGAGCGGAGAGGAGAGGTGGAGGCGGTGGATGAAGTCAGAGGGGAAGAGCAAAAGGGAGGACAGGGAAGGAGGAGGGAAGGAAAATACAGAAACAAGTAAAATATGATTAAAATCCACTACTTTTCCTGCTCATGCTGATCCATTCCAGCCGGTGTGGCAGTAGCCAAACTCTCCGGCTTCTGGCTTGGTCGGGGCGCTCCCATGGTCTCTGACCTGCCCCGCAACCCCCGCCATGCACATGCACACACACACACACACACACACACACACAAAAACTCCCTCACCCTTCTTCATCTAGTAGAAGAGCTGAGTGAATCAAAGGGAAAATAATTCACAGCTGCACGGGACTTCAAACAGGGGGGCCCCTCATTCCCACCCACCCCCCCCACCCCTCCACGTAATCCGCAGGACCCCTCAGACGATCATAAATCATGCTCACTGTATCACCGCCACACTGTCTTTTATTTATGAAACACCCCGTAAGTCAGGGTCCCACACAACCGCAGGGATACAGCTACTGCTTCCCCTGACACCCGGATCTGACCCGCCGTCACTGAGGTAACTGGAGTGTGTGCATGCGTGTGTGAGTGTGTGCATGTTTGTGTGATGGGGTCGGGGCCAGGGCCAGTGCAGGGAGATGTGTGGACCCCCACACTCAGCACTGTGGCTATATCCGCCTGGCCTCCGTCAGCCTCCACTTTGATCCAGCAGCCATCAACACATCATTACTCCGCAGCATGTCTTCCTCCTGCTGCCGCTTCACACAAATGGCCTTGTCCCTGCGCTGCGGTGGGGGAATTTCTGCAGCATCGCATAGAGCGTTTTCTCTCTTTCTCCCTCTCTCTCACACACAAACTCACAAAAACAATCTCCCCTTATTGGGTTTACGCAGATGTGCGCTAACGACCCTCTCCAACCCTTGCAGCCTCAAGGCTCTTCCCAAGTTTCCAGTTCCAAAAACCAAAGCGAATGACAGAAAACTGAACTTTATTGTTGGCAAATGATGCCACACTGATTTGATTAAGGCCCCTCATGACGGCAATAAAAAGTGTTTTCATGCTGTGCTTCTATTTTTGTTAATTGGGTTAATTTTGAAAATTAGAAAATATAAATACCATTTTCAGCACAAATGCTGTAATTTAGCCATTTCTTTACTTACTTTGTGGGACTCAAGGGTATAATTAGCAGCTCATTACGCTTTCTCCCTGCTTTTCTTTTCACTTTCCATAATACAAAGCACTCTCGGAGATGTCTGTAAGTCAAAAAGAGGGCCTTGTTTACCGTCAACTGTATGTTCATGCAGCAGAAAACGATTGGATTTCCTGGATTACCTTCCCCGAGTACAACAAATGTAACCACACATCACGTGTAGTCACTTCTGTATCTGCTAATGTAGGTTTGAGAAAGAAAAAGAGGAATATAATGAACTTAGAGAGCAAATGCACTGCAGAAGTCTTAAGAGTTAATGAGTGAGAGGATGAGTGACAGCTCCGTTATTTGCCTGTGTCATGGGCTGTTTAATCAGCCCCATAGGAAGGACAAACAGAAAGACTCGCACACATTCATACACACAAAGACTAATGTGGAAAAGTATGCAGAAGTGCACGTGCATGACTAGATCAAGAGGTAACTCTCTTTCCTCCGCTCACACCTTGTGCACTAAAGTCTCTTCAGTCCTGTCCGTCCAAAACCACCAGTTGTTTTACGAGTGAGTTCGTCTAGTGAGCGTCTGAGCCAAAAGCACTGAGAAAACTATCAGAAATACTGGACGCAGCTGCAGCCGACAACAGACAGACAGAAAGATGTGAGGAGGAGCAACAGAAGGAGTACAGGGAAATGAGTAGAAGTAGGTGAAAAAAGACAGAGAGGGGAGAGGAAAGATTAAGAACCAAAGGAGACAAAAAGAGTTTGAGAGGACTAGTCCTGTGCCACCAAAATGCCAACTATAGAATAACCTCTAAGAGTACTGTGACACTGACAAGATGGCTGAAATGTTCGGTGATAAAACACCAAAAGGAAAAAAGCGATTAGACAAAATGTGGAGGAATAACTTGCTGGAAAAGAACATGGAGAGCCAAGAAGTTGGGATAGGGGGAGTGAATATGGTGTCACTGAAAGTGCAAAAGGAGGTGCACTGGGGGCGAGGGAGGAGTCCAAGGAATGCTGGGATGAGTCTGAATACATAAAACTCATTACGATTTCTGCTTGCCTCTCTCTCTCTCTGTCCGTTTCCCCCGACTTTCTGCCTCTCCTTCTATTGCACTTCCTCTCTCACTGAATCTCTTTAACAAGTCCCGAAACATCTCTGAATGGCTGGCATGACGCCTATCTTTACACCGGCCTCATTTACCGTGTTCTTCCTTCCCCGAGGCATGCTGACAACACAAAAACAACGATGTAAATGGAATTTTAAAGGTACACCTATGACAGCAAGCGTCGAAAGTGCAAAAGAAAGTTCAAGCGAAATTCAACAGAATGAAAAAAGGGGAAAAGGGAGAAGAGATCTGCCCCTTCTCCTCCCTCAGGCTAATCCTATTTAAAGTTGCCTTTTTTATTACCCCGCCACTGAACAGGGCAGGCTTGTACAGTACAGGGCCTGCACAGACCCGTTCTCTTTTTTGGGTTCATGGCATGAAAAGGGAAAGAGGGAGAGAAACAGAAGAAGGGGAATAAATAAATAAAGGTGCATTTGGACAAATGCAAAGTGGCATGAGATGGAAAGAAACACAGTGAATGTGTTCTTTTCCCATCCTTGGCAAGCAGAAGGCAAACAAGTCAGGCGCGGGGTAGACGGGCAACATTTTTAGCTTTCTAATAAACAGAGAGAGAAGCACAAACTGAACCCCTATTCAGACTAACTGCTGAGAGGACAGAGAAGAAAAAACTTGGCATGAGACAATGTTTCTCAAACACAATGTGGTGAATGTCTCCTGACCGGAGCGAGCCCTGACGGATGACCTTTCCGGGGATACAACGCCTCTCAGCCCCCCTTTTGCCTGCGGCTGGAACCTCACGGAAAAACGACCCCCAGTGAATCACAGCCCACCGCGCCTGAAGCTCCACCTCCAGTCTGTGCGCTCATTTTGCCCTCAATGTCATTAGGGGGACACGAAGAAAGTCGCACGGATCATGGCATTCCAGAAATAGCTGAATCAAGCCTTATGGTGTCTTTTCCAATGTGGTCGGTGTCTCTCCATCCGTCCTCATCACTGTGATCACAGACAGAGCTCCCATTGAGGATGATAGACACCGTCTGTCTGGCGAATGGAGAGGCAGCTTGCATGCAGACAGGCAGACAAACATGGTTGTGCTGTATATCAGAGCTTGACTCTCTTACCTCATTATGAGTCAGCATTTCTGACCATAAACCCTGTGCTCCGGATGAGATGCCCTATGCCCTACAATAGCCGTCTTGTCCCTACTCTACGACTAAAAGAAGGCGTCAGAGAGAATGTCCTCCTCTCCAAACTGAAATCCCCCTGACCTGTGCCCGTGCGGAGGCAGCAGCAAGCGGGGATGGTATTTGTTTTATTACTCCGCTCATGTATTGAGGTGGCATCTTAAAAATCCTGCATAAAAAATGGGAGAGAAAGCAATGTCCCTGTGGTGATGGCCGGGCAAGATCACAATGATTAAAGAGAAGAGGCAACAGAGTGCAGAGATAGACTCAAAGAGAAACACAACCAGTCTCTGAGTGTTCCGGGCTATCCTGTTTATCCCCCGCTTGTCTCTTACTCTTACAGAACAGAGCACATAACTCCCATAGCTCCAAACAGAGCCATGCACCGGCTAACAGTCTGTAGTATAAATACAGCAGAAATAACTCAGCTCCAGCCATGGTGTCTCCTCTGATCCTGAACAGAAGGACGTGCTTTCGAACTTGCGATGCCAACAAGCCACTGAGAACAGTGCAACCCCCTTTAATCCCTCTCTCCTCTTTGTCATCTCGTCTCCTCTGGGCTGGCTGCTTCCAGAAAAGAGAAAGAGCCAAACAAACAGAGAGCGGATAAATAGTTGGGCAGTAGCCGGTTGACACTGAGACATTCTCAAGGTACAGGAGAGCCATTCTCCCTCTCTCTCTGTCTCTGTCTGTCTTATGTCTGGCAGGAGCATCTCTCTCTGGTCACCCCTTTAACAGATGTCCTGGCGGAAGGTGCCAATAACACTCCCTCCCTCCTTGTCTGTCTGTCCTCTCTCTCCTTCTCTTCCTCCCTCCCACTGTCCCTGGCACAGCCGCCCTGGCCTCTCGCCAAACATGGGGTAGAGTGATGAGGAGAGAGGGTGGGGATCGAAGGAGAGAGAGGGGAGAGGGGGGCAGTGGAGGTATGAAAGCGTCTCTCCTTTGGCCAAGGAGGCTCAAAGCAGAGGGGTATGCTAAAATGAAGAGGAGCTGCAGAGGAAAGGGGGAGTAAGAGAGGGCAGAAGCATGAAGGAAGGCAGGTTAACCAAACTTTGCCTCACTTATGATTTACTTACCTGGTGAGAGGGAAAGTGATGGAGATTTGCACGTAGAAACATGCATGTGTGGACTAAATGAGGTGAATCTGATGAATACATTGTCTACATAACCTTGCAATGCAGTAGTGACTCACAGTGATTATCTGTGCATATGCCTGCAGACTTTACTGTAAGTGTGTGCAGCTCACCTTAACGGTGCGGTGGTGCTTGCGGGATGGGTGACAGCGCATGTTGCTGGTGTTGCAGCAGCCCGTGCAGCGCTTCACCTCCACACAGGGCGGCCATATCAGGAAGTTGGCAGATGTGGGATCCACCTGGCTCCTGGGGATCTCGTAGATCACCGTCCGTGTCTTACACACCGCCGGGACCGCCTCCTCTACTGGAAGAGAGAAAAGACAGGGGGAGGAGGGGGAGTCGAGTTAATGCGCTTGGTCGGCGTGAGCGTTCAGTGACACATTTTCCAAATGCACGCGTGCAAGCGTGTTGATGTATTGTTGTCATCGGCCCTTTTCACTCCCAGCTGCTTCATGCATTCCTTCACTGCTCATTATTTGATGACTCACTTGATGTGGGAGCTGTGCGTCTTACCTCAGATCACGCCCAACCTCCTTTAAAGCTGTTAAGAGGACAAGCTATCCAAAAAGCTGATCTCATATAGGCTAAGGAGCTTTGGGATCAAGTCGGTGAGACAGAAAGAGACTGTTCCTTTGTTCAAAGTCCTCACTGGGGTTAATTCAGCGTGACTAGGCCAGAAAACCTTTATGTCCGCCGGTGCAAAATCTAATAATGGCCTTTGACCCCATTGGCCATAGTGAAAGGAGGAAGGCAGTGGGCATTCATTTCAGATTTAATGCTCTGACAGGCTCTCAAACCTAAAGATATGACAGAGCGTGTACAGTAAGATACCATTATGTCGTAAAGATGATATGTGCATCATGTACAGGACATGAGGGCTTTTGTGGACAGCTGCCAAAATGGTTTACTGTATCATACACTTACGATGCGGAGCACATACATGAAATACGACCTGCCACTTTATTCGCGTTGCTTTAAACGCGGCACTGCTGGGACAGATGTGAAGAAAACGCCGCCAGTCTTAACACATACACACACACACACAATGTACACCACTTGGTATTCTCCATGCCTCGATCAGATATCGTACCGCGTGGCGTTTTATGAAGAAGAGCTCGGGCGAGCTACAACTTGAGCCCTGAATGCCTGGAATTTCTACGCTCAAGGATATATTTCTCTCCTGACGTGTGTGTCTTAGATCTGCAAGCCTCTGAGCAATTAAAAGGCTTCATGTCAGACGTCCTCGTCAACCTCACACACCAGTCTCATTTCTCATGATTCCCTGAGTGCCATAAATACAGGGTAAATGTCTTCATTAGGGTTCTTTTTATCCACAAAAAGCACCATGAAAGCCACTAACTATACGTTTTGTTTGAAATTAGTGTAAAGCAATCGGTTTCATCTCCTTGGAACATATTTTTAGGATGGAAGTTATTTTTAGCGAAACTATGACTCTGTAATAAGTTGTGCCAAGTCATGATGTATATAGTGCCAAACATAATCATGATGCAACCTCTGAGCTGCACAGTGAGGCACACAGTATTCACTCGGGCTTACCAATGCTCCTCTTGCGTCGGCTGTGGAGCTGGGAGCTCTTCAGGTCATTGTAGTAACCAGGATGGCGTGAGTAGTTCTTATGGTGGTTGTGATGCTTGTGGTGTTTGGGCTCCTCGATGACATCGTTTCCCGTACCTCATCAAGACAGAAGCCAGCCATGTTAATGATGTCACACAGAGAAACAAACAAACAAACACAAAAAGCTTATTCAACCACTTGAGTCTGTGAACCACCGCTGCAGCTCTAACAGGATGGATTACAGCGGCGGTGGGTGGCTTGCCAGACCTCACCAGAAGGCTGCATGTGATCCTCTATTGATGTTTTATGCACCCCGTCCACAATAAACAATGTGTTGGTTAGTCACATGACCATAATGAGATAGTGCCTTGCAACTGGTTTCCCAGCTGTAGGGAACACATGCTTTGATTCCCCTGAAAGGCTCAGGGTTTCCGTCAACGTGCTGTCTGGCAGGCGCAAAGCAAAGAGCGACTGCTCATGATGACCCAAATTGCAGTTAACAGTTCAGAGTACACAAGGTACAGGCAGCAGACACAGTTCTACACACCATCTGCGTAATTGCGAGCCTTATGTATCAGCCTTGCTCACTCATTTCACTGAACCTTTCCAGCAAAGGATAACGTATCTAGAGGCAGGTGAGTCAGCACGCTCCTTCAAAAACAACCAGCTTTCACAGACACAAAGTGGTCATTTGACAGGTGGTACTCAGCCGCCATTATCCCTGCGCCTAATTAGTGGTTTCGTGTCTCTCAT
>JAQFJA010000009.1:11971668-11983323 GCA_029874485.1 Naso brachycentron | reverse complement strand
TAAGGTATAAAAATGCTGCAAAAAATATTAATAAAAACATTCTACCTGTCTTAATCTCACAAGCCAGGTGTCCAATTTGAATTAAAAAAAAAAACAAAAACTGCTAGAAAATTACCAGAAAACATTTCCATCCACTACCTTCATGTGAATATTAGGAGACGAACCCACTGAAATAAAAAGCTGGTGGCACTTAATCTGTAGTCCATATGTATCTGATGTTTTCCCATAAATTTGCTATTTTTGTAATCTCTTTGGTGAGCTAAAGCTTAAGCGATGAATAAGCCAAATGCTAAATACCTTATTTTTTCACTGTGTGTCTCCATTGCATTTCATTTTATCTATACGGATATCTTCCGAGCTCAGCCAGGCTTAAAGAGTTCTTATTTTGTTTTTCGGTTTTTTTTTTTTTATTTCTGGCATTTTCAAAAATTGGAATTGTCGCAAACTAGAGGATGGAAACACAATTACAAGTAGTAATGTAAGTTACTGCTTTAACCCTGTACAGGGTGATCACTTAGTTTTCACCATGTCACAACTGTTAACACGGCAGTGACCACTGTTACTGATTTTAATTACACTGCATCAAATGAGCGATCTGAGTTCAAACAGGGTACAAAATAGCAAGATGTGAATGGGATGAGAATTAAGGGAATGGGACATCGAAGCTCGTGTGTTTACAACCAGCTGATTCCTCTCCTTTCCATTCACGTCCAAACAAAAAAAGTGAGACAGTGCAGCACCGTCGAGTACAGTAGTTCATTCTTGAGCAGGCTTCACCCAGTGTGGTCCAGATAACCATCGCATACTGTACCAACACCAGCCGCAGCACTCTGCTCCACAGATATGTCTTCTGTAAACACTGAAGGTCCTGCTCACCGCGGGGCTTGAGAACAACACAGGGTGCGAACAAGACGGCGACAAGAGAAAGAGAAAGCACACAGAAAGCATGAATGAACGGTTGCGGAAAAATAGAAACAGAGGAGGAGGAACGCAGGAAAAGGTTTGAGGCAGAAGTTAGGAAACATATCTAATAAGAGGTGTTGCTGGTCAGATAAAACTGCGGTCCTTACCCAAAATGCACATTCACGCCCACTAAAACATAAACACACATACCACATGCAAGGAGCAGTGAGACGGCTCGTGGTCACATGTCAGAATGTAGCATTTTGCATGTAGGAAGTAACAACTGTTAGATCAGCAACAGGCACAGAGAGAGAGAGAGAGAGAGAAAGGACGGGCAGAGAAAGAAAGAAAGAAAGGTGATATCCTGAGTTGCGTGCTCATGAGGCCACCCAGCACCAGCAGCAGTGTCTGCACCTTCTCACTCAAACACACACACACACACGGATTGCACTCTGGAGAACATGCAACGGCCTAATTGCTTCTTTTCAAAAAAGGAAATGACTCAAAAAAAAAGTTTCACCCACTTAAAACCTGTTAATCTTTTACCTTTGTCCTTGTTGCTGTATGCTTAAACTCAGACAGAAATGACATCACTCATTACCTGCATTGATCCTCAGTCTATGAAAGTGTTGTTCAGCTCCATTAGCTAAATTGCATCTTAGCACATCCATGTTGGATGCAGTCACAGGCGATATACTGTAGACAACCCACAGAGGATTTCTCTTGTGTGTGACCCACTGGGACCCTTTCGATCCCCTCAGTGTGATTACTTTTGCGTGAGGTAAAAGGACAAATATGAGACGACGCATTGAGCTGTTGTTTAGATTGATGATGGGAGGAGAGGGGAGTGGGTGCTTTAGCAGAGAGGATGGCACGAGGACGAACGAGTCTTATTTGACTTTGCTGACTCTTCATCTGGAGAGGGAAGGAGCCAACTCGAGTCAGACAGCTTGATAAGAATGACTTGACTTCAAAATAAAGAGACTTTTGACATTAAAGGTAGACGAAAACCAAAACTTGTACAAAATTAACACGTATGGGCCCCCAGACATGTGTGATCGTGACTGTATCTGCAGAGCCCCGCCCTCTGCCTGTATTTTGATGTTTTGGTTTAGTCTGGACCTTTCTTGGTGGGGAGTGGGTGGTTTTCCCCCAGCAAATGACAGCACACAGGTGAGGTTGAGAGTGGATGAAACATGGATGCCACTCAGACCAGAGAAAATTGCAGATGATGTGGCGGCGAAGAAAATGAAACGTAGCCTTAGTGAGGCAATACAACAGGCAGATAAAGCTCGTTAGAGGATGAAAGTGAATCTTGATTTGGCTTTCACCCCCTTTGGAGTGCTGAAAGAGAGTTTACCTGCAAACTGTTAGGACAGGTAGGTAGGTCATGCATTGTTTTGATTTGTAAATTAAAGACTGTAATGAGGATAAGGGGCGTTTACCTCTTTGTCTTCGTCAGTTTCAATATTAATTGAAGGGAAATGTCTGCTGCCTACTTTGTGTCTCAGTGCCAAAGCATTTAGCGACAAGAGGTTGAATTGTGAGTCTAGTTCAATTCTTTTTACTCATATTCTGCATGTTGAGGGTTGAATATTCCTGCAATTAATGACACATGAAGCTGAAAATATGAGGAGTGAGACAGTTCTGAGGGCAGACAAATAATTAAACAGGTATTTTTTACCCTGACATGTTTCGATTGATGCTGCAGTCTTCCTCAGAAGGGTCACTGTATATTAAGTTATCAGCGGAGACAGTATGAATCTCGTTGGACATTTGTTACTGTGATTAGAGGAACAGACTGACCTGGCATGACAGGATGCCTCTTAATGATGTGAAACTGGTCCATTCACAGTTTTATGTGGTTTGTTAAATTGACTTTATTAGCTTTTGCTTATGTTTGAAATTTATTACATTGATTTTAATCAGGTGAACAAGGCATGCATTCAACCTTTGTTGGTATTTCATCTCACTGAAGTCTCAGAGGGGATTTACTTTTGATTTTGCAACTACTTCCTTCCTACTACTAGTACTACTTCCTGTCAGTAGCGGCAGATCCAACATACCTTTCTCTTTCAACACCACATTTGAAAACTGTCACTGATTATCTGCATTTCCCATGCTCAACAAGTTTCCTTATCCCTTCTCCTCCTCCCTCCTTTCATATACACCATTTTAGGTGGCAGTGGTGAGCGTATGAGCATGAAGGGAGAAAGAGAGTGCATGTTGTGTGGGTGGAGGCACAAGCCCTGGAGAAGGGAAGGTGAGGCTGCGTCTGAGTTCTGTAAAGGCTTGTTTGTACAGTGTGAGAAAAAAAATGTAAACATGTCACTTTTGATTAGGGCCCAATTCCTCCCAGCAGGCAAAAAAAAGTGATGTCTCTATACCTCCCTTTGGGTAATCCACCCCATCAGCAGCATGTAATTAGTGATTGTGGGGTTTGTCTTTGGCCGAGGCTCCAAAACCACAGAATCAACTTAAGAGTGAGAGGAGACGGAGGCAGAGGGAGGCGGGAGGAGTGAGGAGGAAAGAAATGCCAGAGTTTTGACTGAACAAAGCACTGACGTCTCAACCTGGCTTAATCAAAAGAAATTAAAGGTGTGCACACGGATGAAAAGGAGAGGAAGGCGACAGAGGAAGCTGTGGTGAAACTAATCACTTACTTGTGGTCCTTTTCTAACTAACCTCACTCTCCCTGCATGTCCCTCCCTGCCCTCTTTGACTCATCCTTCTCTCTCTCTTTCTCTCTCGTCTCCCTCCCAGGAGGCTGGGTCTCCTGACCCCGTGTGAAAGTCAGCTACACACATTCCACCCCAGTCCACCCTGCTCTGGGAAAGTCAGGCCCCGCTGCACGAGAGATGGAGAGAGAGAGAAAGAAAGGGAGGGACTGAGAGAGAGCTTAGAGGAAAATGAAAGATAGAAGAAATGGATTAAAGAAAAAGACAAATACCTCTACTGAGTGGTGGGATTAAAGAGGAGGTAGCAGCGAGGTAATTGTTATTATTATTCGCCTTTTTTCTTAATGAAAGTTGGAAAGATGCTCATTGTCTTAAAAACCAAGGAGGCTCACAGTCTCTGGTGTGAGACACGAACATGGACCGGCCTGCTGAGACTCCATCCCAGTCTCTCCTCCTTCCCTCCTCCTGCTTCGTCTCTCCATCCGATAATCCCCCAGATTCCTCTGCATATTTTGCCTTTCTCCTCTCTGGGGTGTACAATTCTCAGATTGATGAGTCATGCATAACTGCTATATTTGTGTCCTACACCCCACTTGGGTCCTTTTTTTGCATAGTCAAAGTGGCTTTTAAGGGATTTCTGCAGCTTCACGAGGCTTCAATTGGAGGCTTAAAATGTAACCAACACTGGTCAGATAATGTGAGGTGAACATAAGATGTATGCAGTGCAGTCTATAAATACAGGGACAGGGATACATTTTGGTTGTTTGTCTTTAAATACTTGGACAGGGAGGTATTTTTGTTGTTTGTGTTTGCATTTCAGCATATTACAGTGTATAGTATTTGATATTACACCTAGCCATGAGGTTAAATTGCTAACTTTTCTGTTCCAAAGCAAGTCCAGACAAAACAAAACATTCTTCTGACTACACCTAAAAATACCAAATTCATAAGCAAATAATGAACCATTTATTGAGTCAACACAATACATGCTTTTGCTGGCAAAACCTTACATGGTCAAGTCAATTTTAAATACTTTATTTGTCCCTTAAGAGGTGTAATGGTAGCAATGTTAGCAAAAGGTAGACAGATGTTTCTGTAATTCATTTGCTGCATTTATACTCTTCAGTTTGTGTACTACCTTTACTGCACAAGTAATACACATAAATTACAAGCGATTAGTGTCACAGATGTTAAAATTAACATTGGTTTTATCATACTACCATATGACAAAAGTTTTTGTTGTTTTTATTTTCACAAATATTGTATTAAAATTCTTTGTAATAAATGACTTCCTGCTAATGTATTTTTTGTTGTTATGCTCCTCCTGGGCGGCACGGCAGCTTTCTTCAGTTTTTGCTCATTGCAGAGGCTTTTTTTATACTTTATAAAGTGCTAAACAATTCAACTAGCGTTGTTGTGACCAACGTCAAATCTTAAGAGCCAACACTAATTGCTGCACTTGTGTGCCAAAACAAAGAAAATATATTAATACCCCAGTACTTGCAGAGTGCAATGGATAGCTTTGAAGAGATGCATGACTCAGAAAGAGAGAGAGAGAGAGAGAGAACGGCTGAAAGAAGGATGGAGAGAACAAGAGCGAGCCAAAAGAGGGATGAGGAGCGATATGTCAGTCTGCACCTTTGATAAAAATCCTCCTCTGGCTTAAGTGCACCTAACTGTGACATGCATTGCAACCAATGCACTGCACTCACTAGGACTCTTGTTAGGTGGACAGAGCGACTGACAGAGAGACCAACCTTCAAGTAAGTCTGAGAACAAGAGGAGAAAATATGAGGCGAGGACAAAACCCCAGCAACTTGTGTCTCCACCCCCTCTAGACTGGGCCCTCTTGACTTGACCCTGGTGAAAGCTGTGTAAGTATGGAGTTAATCAAAAGTGTGTTGGGATGACAGGCGGGGGGCCCTTCATGAAGCTGCGCCAGGGGCCCCAGCTCCACAAAGCCTGCAGTGTGAGGGAGGGGGGTTATCATGGTTGTGGGTCAGGGGCAAGGGAACACCACCGGGTAGTCTGTCTGCTGGTGGCAATAAAGTGGGATCAGTTCCAACCTCTGCAAAGAGCCCACCAACGTCTCCGCATAATGACATGTTCATCAACCCACCTGAGTGCCCACCTGATGACACGAACACGCCCCATATGTCAACGTGTACAGCTTACAGGAAATGTGACAGTAAAAGAAAGTGACCACAAATCTGATCTTAATAGTGCTACAACTACGTTTTCTGTTAGACTTGTCAAAACAGTAACACAGCAGAAATTTCTGTCTCTCTCTCTCAAAAACACACACACACACACACACACACAGGCCCTTCCACAGGCCTTACCTCTGTAATAATGAAGAAGTCATCGCCAGGTTCTCCTTGCACCACTATCTTCTCTCCATCTTCAAACTGAACGGGCTCCAGAGCATCAGCCACCGTCAGACGTTCCCACTTATCCAAAGACTCTGTGAACAGAAAACACACATGCTGCCTTTCAACCAGGCAGTACAGTACCGTTCGATACCGTACAATATTCCTCGGAATGGTAAATATGATCTGGCTTGCGTTTCCACCATCGACCGTACCCTTACTTCGTAGGCGGGGTATATTCCCGATGGCAATAGCCACATCAGCCATGCAAGTATCACAGCAACAGGACACTTTACAGCCTGTTAATAAATTCAGAGAAGAAGAACGCCACACTTCTCTCAAAAAACAAAAACAGTCCTGATTCTTCACTCTTGCTGTTGAGGAGATATTTAAATGGGCAGTGTGTTTATTCTTTATTCCCCCTGTCGCACGGAAGTGACGATTCAGTCAACCAATCACTGGAAGGCAGCGTGCCTAGCTCCACCCTTTAGGTGCCGCATCAGTGTGCTAGGTATCCCGACAGAAGGGCCGTACCGTACCACACCAAACTGTACTGCTTGGTGGAAATGCAGCTATACTGACCAGTAAAAACAATGTGTTTTTGCAAAGATGAAAGCAAAAGTAGTTGCACAAACATGCATGTGCCCGTATGTTCCATGGACGGAGGATGCATCTTGCTCAAATCCAGAAAACTGGTGGGAGCGATAATTTCTTCCTCTTTCTAATCCAGACATTCATCAGGCATCGTCCCATCTCTGCCTCCTCCCTCCACTCACTGAGTCTTTTGGAGATGAAACAGCCTGAAACTAACCCATAAATGTTTAAGACCTCAGCTTTTCAGATTCTGGGGTGTGGTGACAGAGAGCTCCCTTTGAGGTTAATTTAGGTCTTATCGTACAAAAGGATAAGAAATAAAGTTTAAGATCGTCAGGTTTTCCTTCCCGAGAGCGAGGTGCTCCCTCTGGGTAAATTGGTGTAAATTGATTAAACGGAATACTCTGTAAAAGCAACCCTACTTTATATTCAATGCAACTAATGCTACAGAGCCTGGCAAAGAGATTCACAAAGAGAATTTATGAATGAGTCCTGCCAAAACCTGCTCAAAGATCTGTCTTTTTCAGATTTTTGGTTGATCCTGAGAGCCCATGGCGACAGCTGTCTTTCTGACTGTCCAACCACACATACAGTGACGTGGTTAGCCTGAGATATTTCTGGGATATTTCTAGAAACTGTTGGTCTTCACACAGAAACCAAAAACACAGACGGTCATACATGCTCACTGGGAAAAATGTTCCAACCAAAGGAGCTTTGGGCAGCTCAGAACTATTTATATTTACAGAAAGAAGACCTGCTAACACCTAAATATCCCGGCGCATGAGCTCATCCTTCTCTCACAATTTAACAAATTATAGTTGCCTAATCCTAACGGTCTAGATATCTATGTGTGGAATGTTACTTATCTGTAGTGGGAACACTCTTCATCTTTAGCTTTGTCTGGATAAAAGGGTGATTCAGTGTTTTGATTTGACTAAGATGTGAGTTAGAGGCGAAAACTACGACAGAATCTCTTTGTCTGACGCTATTGTCTCCTGATGTGCTCAGTAACTGATCCCACTGTGTGTCTATTTGTGAGTGTGTGAAAATGTGTATGTATTTAGGATTAACTAAGGTGCAGTCTGGCTGGTTGGAGGTGTCCAGTGTCCCCTTTGGTGGGGCCGTGGTGTCTGCCAGCCCCAGATGGATGTCCTCTGTCTGGCTGCGAGCTTAAGGCAGCAGGTCCTATCGTAGTGATCCTTAACAGCTCGGCACGTAACATGATACACAAATGTGCTGACTAAAGAACCTACATTTCACGCTTCGCAGAGCCTGCACCCACTTAGATCACCTTGCTACGCACATACGTAGAACGCACACAGGGAACTGGCCATTGGGATGTTGAAGCCTGTATGAATGTGACAAAGAACATGCTGTTTTTCCCCCCGTCACCCCTCGACATCAAGGGCTTGTTCCCAATTTCGTGGCTATCTCAAAAATCAAAGACAAACAAAAACACTGCCGCCTCCTACCCCTCCTCCCATTCAAAGAGGTAGAGCAGAGAAGCAGAGCGACAGAAAGAGGAATGAGGAGAGGAAAAGCACTTTGAAGAGGGAGGAGGGCGTTTGAATACAGGCCTCGACAAGGCTGTCAGAAAGGGAGACGCAGAAGAAAGGATGTGAAAGAAAAGAGAGTGGATCTCGCAGAGACGTTCTCCTAAGACCTGAATTGAGTGTATGTGTTTACTCAGCCAGCTAATAACTCTGTACAGGGGGCATGGCCTTACTCTATGCACCACACACACACGATCAAGTGGAAGGGGATGGGATGTCAGTTCCAATTGCAACTCGTTTTGAAGGTCTGAAAGAATCTCATTCACCGTTCCTCCAAACCCAATGGCCTGTGCAGGCTGGTTTTATCCAAATTCCAGTAGGAAAAGAGAGGCTTAGCTTAACTTACTATTCTTTAATGGCCCACACAGAAAAACTGTAGAGTGTGACTGGCTTTAGTATGAACAGTGCAAGGAGATTACCACTGTACACACAGACCTTACTCAGCTATGGGCCTTGTGTGAGAATGTGCGCCTGTGTTTATGTGGGCTAATCTACAGTATATGTCGCACTCGGCAGATTTACCTGCCTGCACTCTGGACTCTCTGACCTGTGTGTTGAAAAGGAATGCGTGACGTGGCATACACGTGCAAACACACTTTGCACCGTGCAGCTTTGATAAATGCAGAAATCATAAAACACAACATCTGAACATCTTTATCATGTGCAGAGATTGAAAAATATCACGAAAAAAAAACTATTGCGATAATTTTGACAGGTACTGAGATTGAGATAAGAGTCACAGTTTTAGCGGTTATGGTCATTTTTGCATTTCATTTTTACTTAAAAAATTCTATAACTGATGAAAGATGTGATCCTGCTGAGGTGTACTCTGTACTAGGGTGCACGATTTTAAAAATATCTCAATGCGATTATTTTGACTGATACTGCATTTGCAAACATTGCTCAAACAATAACAACACACACAAAAAAACAACATTTGAATTAAAATGGTACTTTGACTCACACATTTCTCCTTTTCTCCTCAACATCGGCCACATAGGTTACATAAACCCCACCCATTTTTTCCAAAACAGTTTTATCTATGAGATGTCATGATTGTTTGCATTTGGTCCATATTCAGTAATCGTTACAGAAAGTGAAAAAGTGTGACAACATTAGTTAAAAAAACGTCCGTGTCAAAAGTCATCTTCACCCTAATATTTGAGCTGGGAAGGCAGCATTTGTAAGGAACTATTTTTCCAGGCGTAATAACTTCTGTTTCAATGGCTCCCGGCTCCTCTCTCTCTCTCTCTCTCATTCAGTGATTTTTGACCAAATAAACGGAGACTTTCCCTTTAGAAGGGTAAATTACCTACACCTAACAAACTTTCACTTGTCCTCCAGTGTTTCTATATCCTGTTTGAACATGAATGGCAGTGAACAGGGTTTAAAAATGCAGCCTGAGATCTACAACAGGAAAATTTGTAGGCTGGGCATCTCTGTAGCATCACAATGCTTCATTTATATTTGTTTGTTGTGTGTGTTTGACCCCTGTATGCTTAATGTGACTCACTTTGAGTTGCACTGTTGCTAAAATGTGCTTCCTAAATAAACTTGACTTGCCTTAACACACCTTAAAAACTGCATGTCCTGTGATGGATATTGCACTTGTCCATAGTGCAATTTCTGTGATATTCTTTGTAAGTATTTGGCCTTATGTGAAACATTTTAATACATACACAGACTTACCAAGGATGGACACCTTGCTAAGGAACTCTTCATACATCTTCCTCTTCCTCAGTGTGCTGCCCTGTGAGAAAAAAAGGGAGAGACATTTAGTTTTCTCATTTTTGCTCTCCTCACTGCAAATGAAAACCTTGCACGAGTGGTAGCAACTCAAGGTTTAAGATTTGCTCTAATCTAAACAAATTCAATAATTACTACCTTGAGAAGTTGCAACTAAAAAACTGTACCTGTTTGTTGTCAGTGAGTTAAAATTGAGAACATCATTAAATGACAGACAATAATCCATGTTTGGGAGATGAAACATTGTTTTTATACCGATATCCAGAAGATTTACTGCACTTTTGCTGTTATGTTTTACTATATATGGTCTGTTTTCTTTTCACTTGAACTCACAGGTTTCCATTTACTGCAGCTTTTGTTACATGTGCATGTGTTGCTAATTCACATGTAATTGAAACTTTTAATGTGCCACAACTCGTCCTCAAGGCTCAAAAGTTAAGTGACTGTGCTTCAAAATCTCAACACTATAAAATATTGCAACATAAATATTAAATCTTTGCAACAGGATGATTAATTGTGTAGAAATACACTGTACACAGTTCATGGGGTCATACTTATGGAGGTGTGTATGACTTGGGGTAATGTTCATGGCATGTGTGTGTCTACGTGTGTGTGTGTGTGTGGCCCACCCCACCCACCAGGCAGGGGACTTTCCCCTCTCTGCCTCTTCCATGAACATCAGGTGCTTCCTGACAAGTCTAGACCCAGAAGACCCCCTTCCTCTAAAATGCATTTCTCCTTTTTTTCCCTTCCTTCATTGAACACAACCGCTCAGAGAGAGCGGGAACATAAAGAGAAACAGAGAGAGTGAGGAGAGATGATTTTGTCCACCCTGTGTCTGCCTCTGCATATGGAAATGATATATTGAGGCTGTGGGTGTCTTTAGTGCATAAGTGCCTGAGTCCCGCTGCTGCCTCTAATTTCATATAATTTCACATTTTGTCTTAAAAGGAGAGAAAATGTTCCCAAGTGAGCCAACGTCAAACTCGAAATCGTAAACAACTTGATTAAAGGAATTCTAGCTTGCATCGCCTCCCTCCTGGATAAATGATTTGTGTGTGTGAGTGTGTATATATATGTGTGTGTATGTGTGTGTGTGTGTGTGTGTGTGTGTGTGTAGCACGCCGTCTGGTTTTAGTTCTGCCACTTACATTTCCTTGCTGTCTCTACAGAGACGAAACTTCATGCTCATTAAGCAAGCGAATACAGACGCTCGCACACGTATACTCTCCTCCGAACACAATCTCACACACCCACAGACACACACATGCACTCCACCTAACACGGCGGTGTTGAGTTGGTCCTCCCCATAGAGCTCTTCAGACAGGCTTGCTGAGTTAAAGGCTTACCGTGCGTACGTAACACTACATCACACAGCAGGTCTGATTTATGCCTCTGTAAGAAGAGTTAGACATAATAATGCCACTAACGCATGGGTTTGCTGGGTAGATTGGAATGAAAATGATACTAATTTTCTGATTCTAAAATTTCAATTTATCATCATATTTTGTTGGTGCACACCTTTTTTTTTCTCCTTTCATTCTTTTTTTTTTAATTTTTTATCTGCATCTGTTCTTTCCTGTCTACTTGGGAGGGCTTGAAGCGCAAGTTTTATGTACAAAACTCCCCTACTCCTGTTGGCCCTAATGTGTTCGCTCCTCCCGTGGTTAAAAGATGAACCAGCCTCTGTGTCTGCTCGCTGTCTTTGAGGTGGAATCATCAAAGATTTGAGGTGTGGAGCCCAGCCAGACTAAACCAACCATACCTAACGCCTCATCACCTTCATCTCTGTCCAATGCGACACAAATACAC
>JAQFJA010000009.1:11940253-11952152 GCA_029874485.1 Naso brachycentron | reverse complement strand
CCCCAAAGATTTAATGAGGGCTAGCGTTAACATACGTGGAGGTCTACAGAGGTCTAGCTGTGTGATTAAATGGAGCAACTTGTATTTAAAACCAACAGAGTGCAGGGAGCGCACTGTGTTAAAGCCACACACCTGGACTTGGTGGGTTTATAAGGGATATAAACCTGCATGCATCCTATGGCCTCAAAATGTAGACGAGTGTTTCAGTATGTGTGCATTGCGAGCGCCAAAGCACCTGAGGGCCGGACCCTGTGATCTGTGTGACCTGTACATGAGTGCTAAAAGCTGTCAAAGCAAATATTGTCATTTATATGTACTGCAACCACTGGACCACCTGAAAGAAAGAGAAAAGGGGGAGAAAAAGAAAGCTGGAAGATGATTTTTACATTTTTGTAATCAAATTTGCCAAATTAACAAAAAGAATTCAGGAGCCCATGTTACTTGTTGGTAACAGTGGCTGCTGGTGATGCTAAAGGAAGTTGGTGAAATCTACTGAGCAGCTGTGCTGCCACAAACAAACACTGTCAGTGATTCAAACAATCAAGCAAAACACACAGAGATGGCCAGTGTGGGAAAGATAAACAGACAGAGTGGACTTCCTGAAACATTTGAGCTTAACTGAGGCCGTAGATATCAGACTTAAGTAGCACTTGACCCTGTTAGCCTGCCAATGCCAACTTCATGAGAGGGCAATATCCTCTTATCACCTCCTCCTCATCACGCCCAGTACCGGCGCTCTCCTCACACTGTTGCGTCACTGGCATGGCAAAGGGAAGGACAGTCATGTGTTTGTTCAGAGGGGAGAAAAGAAAAAAAGAAATACAGAGCAAGAGAGACAGTAGAACTGAAACAGAAAAAAAAATTTAACTGGAAGTAGTGCTGCAAGAAGCAGCAAGCTGATGCAGTAAAACACTAGACAGCTTAGACGTTCTATCAGGCCAAGCTTAATAAACACCGTCGCTCCCTTGTGCAAAAAGTAAAAACATATACACATACACACTCAATCACATATACAAGCTTATGAAAGTGTATTTACTACAGCAGCGGTGACAGAGCATGTACACATAACCTCATTCCCCCGCTGTGACTACTGCTTGGAACATACTCATTCAATACAGATGCACACACAGTTATACACATTCAGGTAAGCATCAGGGAGGTGAGAGGCAGAGCTGCATGGCAGTGGATGAAAGGAGCAGTCTGAAGAGGGAAAAAGAGTGAGACAGAGGGAGCGGTTGATAGGAAGATGTGAGGAGAAAGGAGGATGTGTTACAGGATAGAGAACAAACATCAAGGATTGACAGTACCTTGACTCTAAATATTTGTCACATCAAAATCTTTGATGTTCAAAATCATAGTATAATGTGATCATGTGTGTACTGCAGAGAGTACTTGAATAATTTTCAAGGCAAACTGCCGGCAATGCAGTACAGTTAATGACTGCAGACACTCAAAACTGTGCTTGTCTTATGTTCATGTCACCAAACCCTTGTGCCCTCCGGAGGATTCCTGAAGTTTTCGTCTAAATTGTTTTTGGGTTTTTGATCTATTTCTCCGGGTTTTTTTGTTTTTTTGTTTTCTTTGTTGTATTTTATTAAATATTTTTAAAACAGGGAGGCGAAAAACCCTGGATGTACCCAGGTTTGATGGAGGGTGGGAACAAAAAATGCACCTTGACCAAGAAGTGGTCAATGTCTGACCTTGACTGTACTGACTTGTTAAGACATAATGCATCTGGCCATGGCTGTAGCCGGCGCAGAGGCATAAAAACATCTGTATCAATCAATAATTCCTGCAACATGACAGCTATATCAGCCACTACCAGTTATTACAAGCTGCCTAAACAAATGAAAAATGTTAAAGTCACTTAGCATTCTGATACTTCTGCAAGTCACGAATTTTGGTGCAAAGCAGACTCCAAACCGGAGTCTGGGTCTGGCTGAGGCTCAAACATATGTGGCTGTATGGCTGATTCATCTAACACTGGACATTTGGATGGGCACTGCTCTTTCACATATTGCTCAACCATTAACACAAGCAGCTGTGATGGGCAGGGCAAAAGATCTGTGACTGATTAAAAAAGAAATTCTCAGTGTGAAAGAAAGAGTAACCACCAGTAACCAAATTACTGTCAATTATATATCGGTATAGGCTTAGAATTTCCATGTTGGTGCATCCCTAAACTAAACCATTTTAAGCAAAATGTCACTCATTCCATCATTTTTATATCATCTAAAATGTGCCTGGAGTGGAACTTTAAAGAATAGGGATAAAAATAAAGTCTAACTTACATATTGAGCTCAACATGGATTCAATGACATGGATTAAGGTTTCCTGCTTCCCTCTTTTCATACTGCTGTGTGTATTCGGCGTGACAAGGCTGTTTAACAGGCCTACCTGATGATCCAACACACACCACCTGCTGATGCAGCCATGATGTCAGCCTGGAAACATCACAGACATGTCCAACCCTGCAGTTTCTCCGCCTTTATTCCTCTCTATTTTTTCCTTTCTTACATTGGGCTGCTATGTCAGTGTCTGACTTTTTTTTTTAAAACAATTTTTTCCTCTTCCCACTTTTTTTTTAGTTTTTCTCATGCTGTGTGTCGCATTTTCAGCACTGATGTGTTTTCACGCTATCTTAATGCCTGCTATCTCTGTTGTTTCTTCCCTCGGGGCAGGAAAAAGCGAGCTCTTCCTCCACTTAGAAGGAAAAGGGTCAGGCTGGATCAGGTGCTGACAGGACTAAGCCTCTTCCTCTCTGATGTGTCTACAGGGGACGTGTCACCAGAAAGAGGGAAAGAGAGACAAAGAGTCAGGGGGAGACAGAGAGAGACAGAGACAAAGACATATTCCCTTCTATACCCAGCATGCAGAGATAGAAAAGGGTAATTCCACTCAGTGCACACATTCATACACAGATAAAATAACCCTGTGCATCGTGTAACAGGTGCCAAGAGTTCAGTTGTGTCTTTCTCTCTTTCTCACTCACACACATACACACACACACATATCCTGACACGTAGCTAAACATCACAAGAAATGCCGCTGTCCCGCAGGCATGTCTTTTCCTCTCCTCATTCCTCCACCCTCCCTTTCCTACCCCCTCTCCTTCCTCATTCCCACCTCATGGAAGACAAGCACAAGAACAAGATAAGCATTTGAGAAGCACATCGGAGACACAAATTGTCTTTTGTTGGGGTTTAAACCTGAGAGGTGTTTACACAACACAGCACATCGATGTGCATGCTCAAACACATTGATATACGCTGAAATTGAGATACATAGAACACTCTGAAAATGCTTGGGGCTTAAAAAAGAGGGAGGGGGGGGGCGGATGGCTGACTAGATAGAGGGAAGTGAAGGACAAGGTATCCACTGTAGAAATGCTTAAGGCTAAAACTGTACACTGTACTCATGCGTGTGTATATAAACCTCATCGAGCTGCACTGTGGGCTGTGAGGTAATAGGTGCACTGGGTGCATGGAAAGAAATAGTTGACATTCAATAGCTGACATTTGATTGACGTAAGACTTTTCCTGCAGTCAACAGACAGCTTCATCAGACACAGAAACTACACTAGCTAGCACCTTGAATAGGGTTTAATTCTGGAGCTAGCACCATGGAATGTGCTAATATTAGCATTTTGCTAACTTGAAACTTTATTAAACTGTAAATACAAGGTATGACAACTAGCTGGATATGATGAGAAACACAGTCCTCTTGTTTAGAACTGACAGTATGGGTTTTATTAATTCTTTGGGGAAATATTTGTAATAAAGGAAATCTTAATTCTCTCTTCTCATGCCTTTCTGAGAGTTCTAAAGCTGGGGTAGGTAATGTCTGGAAATCAAGCTAGCTGTGGCAGCTGTGACCCCTAAGGAAGCAAATTCCCTGCACCCTCCCCTCCCTGTTTTTGCTCAGGCTCGCATTTTATTTGGATTGATGTCACTCTCCCTTTTAAGTCCACTTAACACCTAATTCAAGACCAGATGAAACGGTTGCAGGGAAAGTTGCAGCATTGTAAACTGGTCTGACTCAAGCTGGCAGACAGTGTCGCCTGCAACTCAGCTTATCAAGTCGCCAGAGGCCACTTGTTTCAACAGCCAATCAGCTTGTAGCCACTTCACCTGTCACAAAGAGGCGCAGTGTAGAGCAATCAATAGGAACACATGGTCTCTGAAAGTGCCGTGATTGGCCGTAAAGTGCCCGTCATGGTCTTCATTTTCTAAAGCCTGAATACAGAGCCAAGGAGAGGCTAGCGTCTAGTGTTCCTTCAGGCCAGCTGAGTTGCAATACACCGAAAGATTATTATGGAATTTTTGCCCAGTGTCACCAAAAAAAAAAAAACTGCCTAGCCAAACTTTAAGTATGCTATGTGCTATAAAAGGCCCCTGTTACGGAGGCTAAAACAGATCTAATCACCTAAAAGGTTGACAGTTGATATCAAGGTTCTTTTTTTTTTCAGAAATGCTGTCTGAAGCATCAAGGACCTAATGTTGGGTAATTTCATTACCACAGCAAATGTTGAGAGCTTCGTGCAAACAAGTGAAACTGTTTCCTCATTGATGAAAGATCTTAAAAAGCATGAAATAAGACTCTTGTGGCATGTCATCATGCTACCCTCCCAAAGAAGACAAAACAGAATACCACAAACAACAAAGCTCCTTCCTCTGGCTCTGACCACACTGAATTCATGAAAGGTGGGAGCAGATACTTCAAAATGTTTTTTTAATCATCTTTGAAGATCTGAAGCAGATATGTTGATCCATTAGTTTCGACTAAAACCACTGAAAATTATCAAGAAATGCAGAGACCGTTAACCTTTTTATCATTGTTGAACTGGCTTCTTTTTTTAGCCTAAAAGCTGAGAAAATGATAAAATGTTTCATTGTTCAGCTAGTTCAGTCTGCTTTCACACATTATTTTGTTTACTATAGTTCAAATGCAGCACCACAAGCCACCTGAAAACACCCAGTGCAGTCACTGGCCATTAACTGAGCATCACTGCATCATGTTTTCACACTTAACAGGTCTGAACTTTGAAGAAGTAGGTTAAAGAAAAGTAGAGAGAAAGACGGTATTATAAAGCTGCAAGAAGACAGAACGAGAATGGAGAAAGAACATCAACATCTTGATCCAAACAAACTGAAGGTCGGATCACGTTCATCCCAAACAAACCGTACCAGAGTTCATTTGTTACCCACAGAGACACACCTGAAGAAGTGCTGCACACCTGTTCACAAATAGCCAAACAAACCGCACCCTGTCCCAGAACCCATTTGGGTCACACTAAACACCGAATGAGTGAAACAGCCCTTAGCCGCTTTTGCACTGTTAATTGTGGTGTCCCTGCTAATGTAAATACAACAGAATCACTGTTTTGCGTTAAGTTTTCATAAAGTTATGAATCATGATAGAAATTTAAATGCAATAAATCCTGCAGTCCACTTGAAAGATGAGTCACTGTGAGTACTCTTGAAAACTAAATAACCTAAGCCTATGGTAAGCTATCTCCTGAAAAGCCAAATTGCTGTCTGATGACCTCAATTCAATAACAAAAGCACATCACACATTAAAACATATGAAGCATGGAAATGGGCTAAGCACCTCCAATTCAAATGAAACTCAATCAGAGTAACACCCACAAACCAACAAAGAGGTCATGGGAGAATTAACGTGCTATAACAAGACTGTTGTCTGTGCTTGTGCACTGGAACCTATCACAGTAGCAGGGAAAAAGCAGACGGGATGTATACAATAGGAGGCCATGGGTCGACCCTGTTCTGCAGAGCGCCGGGCTGCTCTGTCCTCGGCTAATATGCGGTGGTCAGTGTGTGGGTTGTATTTTGGGCCTGGCTGAGCTATAAAGGCACTGAAGGGTTGCAGGAACATCATGTCCTCACAGCGGGGGCAAACACTGGCTAGGAAGTCACTTTCATGCACACGCACACATTCCCTAACATGTTCATTCGCATGAAATGAAACGTGGCACCGTCCACACACACACGTCCCAGTTCAAAGATGTTAACAGTGGTTTCTTAATATGCTTTCTTGCACAAATCTTGCTCTTCTTGACTTTCACTCACTCAGCAGTTTAAGTGTTTCCGAGTGCCATTTTGTTACGAGCGACTGAGGTGAGATTCATTACTTCTCCTTCTGTGAACACTTCATCCAACTGCTCTTCAGATCCACAGTGGTTCCTGTTTATTGCAAGACAAACATGCACATGCACATGCGCTTCACATGCATGCATGCACATGCACTTCACATGCATGCATGTGCAGAAACACACCGCTTTTTTAACACACTCATGTGAATCAGTCTTGCACGTACGTACCTAAGCAAACACCTGATCGGTAAAATAAACCAACACACATACACACACACACATGCACACACTCTCACACTGATGGTATAAGCAGCTGAAAAGCCTGGGATGAATCACAGCGAGATGGAAAACTGTCCTGCGCAGACTCTGGGGTACATTTTGGAGGGAATACAACATTCTACAAGGACTCCAGACTTGAACACTGCATGACTCACTGCTTTCTAAAGAACTGGATGGAGTGAAGGATGGAGAGAGATGACAGGGGGCGGAAGAGGCAGCAGGGGACAGGTTGAAACACAGCGGAGGGTATGAGAGAGGACAAAAGTTTCCAGCTATCTTTGCAAATGTGTGTGTGTGGCTGAATGCGTTTGCATATATGTGTTCACCTGATGTGCATGTATGTGTGTTTATCTGCACTAGCTTGCAATCATGCAGCCTGGCTGAGTGAAGAATGCCCTATAAATTATACATTTGTGTGCGTGCCCTGTGCTTTGCATGTAGAAGTGAAGTTGTCTGAGCTGAGGAAAAGATGCAGTGTGCTGGGGGAGGTGAAACCACTGGCATGTTAGTCCTCTCTGCACTGGATGGCGGTGGGGATGGTCGAGGTGCAGTCAGGCCTGCAGCTCTCCCATGGAGAGTGACCTCATCGCCTGGCCCCTAGCATTGTGGCAGCAGCACAAAGCCATGCAGGGGACACAGAGAAGAGACTACACATTAATGTGGGGGAGGGACAAGATGTGTGTGTGGATATAGATGTGAATGAGCCTGCATGACTGAGAGAGAGAGAGAGGGAGAAGACAGGAAGAGCAGAAAAAAGAGAAAAAGTAGTGAATGCTGAAAAGGGGGAAAAGAGGACCACCAGGCTTTCGGGAAGGGGTGAGAACACACAAGGAGTCAGTGAGGGAGTCAGTAAGGCAGGAAATGCAAACACAAGTACAAACAAACAGACTAAACAACACAAAGCAGAAACCTGTTAATTTGTTGATGCTGTTATTGCATCGGCCACCATAAAATACAAATCACAGACGCAGTCAAACATCCTCATTATGTTTGACCGCTTCTACCTGAACACAGAGTAACAGGTCCTCTCAATTGATGGGAAAAGCCAACGCACACTGTGAAGACTGCAGGATACTTCCTCAACAGTTGTTACTGAATCATGAGAAAAGAGGACTAACAGCACATTCACTGCCATTTAGTGCCACCACATCCTGTTTCCCCTGCGCTAAAAACTGCCACTAAAGACGGTCATCATGGGGGTAACCTTCAACAATGAGAATGCTCACAGCACATGCCCACAAGTGCACAATAATTTTGGAAAATCATACTGGTTTGTGTTTTTATGTAGCGGTTTTGAGTGAAAAACTAACGATTATGTTGAGGCAATGACTCAAGAGAAAGTTAATATCTGTGATATCTCTGTGTGGCAAAAACACCCCCTAGGGGCTGCTGTGTGGTAATAACACACTTCAGTGTCACTGTGCACATGAGGATGTTGATTAAGATGCTTTCTTTTCCATCAGAGTTTACCAAATCAATAATTTTGCCTTTTCTGTTCATTTTAGGAGCAGTTGTGTCTGTGTTTCAAAAAATGAACCCATTCACCAGAACAGAGAGTTCAACTTCCACATCTACTGGTTAATGAGCTTGAATCAAATAAGTGAGTTATCAGATGCACTGATAAGAGCAATCTGATATGACTACACAGGACACTATCTCACATTGCATCCCCTTTGTTGTTCTGTCCCTTCACACAGGCCTTAAATAAACTTCCACCGGAACGCGAGACGAGACGCATCTCTCTCAGGCAGTTTTAGTGTCTCTTGTTTCGCTTCTGTTTGTTTCTTTAAGTTTTTTCCTGTCGCTCATTGATGTATTTATTATTGTTTTTGCACCTCTTTGAGCAGACACAAATACACACACACACACACAAACACACACAGACAAAGAGTGCAGTACACTAAAGATGTTCCCTGTCCATCGGCAGGGAAGGTGCAGAGGTCAGGGTTTAGGGGTCAGAGGTCAACTAATCGGTCACTTCATCAACTCATTACTCAGCTTGTTAATTAGAGGATTAAAGCAGGCAGGATGAGGTACGCACCACCTCTTTACAATCTTTTCCCTCATTGTATCCTTTGCTGTGACATTTTAACAGCAAAGTTTGGATTGCTGTATTGATTGTGCTTCTTACAGTATTGTTTTACCTCTACAGTGTTGTCTGGTCCTCTCTATATCAAATATTAAGTGCTGTGTTTGTTTAATTTACAATTGGGTCGTGACCTGACAAGATTTAATAACTCCTGCTAGCAGATGGCAATGTTATTTTAGAATATTGCAAACTCTGCCAAGACAGCTCCAGAAATTGGATAAACAGCATTTGTGAAGTCTGCCAGACTATTTATGTGATTATACAGAGAGCAGGGCTCCTCGTATCTGTACTGTCCCCAGGAGAGTGCTTTGTGGTATGAGGGCATTAGACTAATGCAGGCAGACAGGAGAAGACAACTTCATGAGGATATATGTGTCTTTTTGTGTGTATTTTCTGTGTCGAGGGAAAAATAATTACACTAACAGATTCTCTAGGGGTCTTTTCTTCTGTAATTAATCCCTTTATGAAAAGTTACCTCAGAAGAATTGCTTGTCTGTCCCTTTCTCACTTTCTCTCCTTTGTTGTTCTCATGCATTTATAAAACTGAAGATCATCAAGGTCATTTATCCAGGTGTGCGCTAAAACTAAGAAAAACAGGCCAACACTAACACACTCACAGTCTGCTGCTATCAGAGGCCTAATTTCATATCATCGCAGTAGGAAGTTAGATAAGAAACACTACTGCAGTAGAAACTGAAAGCACGTATGTTTTAACAAGTGATAGTGCTTCTGTTGACCACATTAAAAGACCGACTCTCAATTTAAAAGGAGGAAGTGGTGGGTAGATATGCGGGCAAATCTCCTCTGAGGCTGCACCTGGGCAAACAGGTGATGTGCATGCACGTGTGCACATATGCATACACACATATGAGCCCGTAAACTTGTCATCTTGGCTTAGGGGTTATATCCAAATTGGTGCGAAACAGCATGGCCTGATTGTTTCTTTTATCAATCTCGACATTTCCTTATCAAAACCTCTAATGTGCAAACTGTGCTGTTTGGTAGCTGAAACTAAAATAGACTAATCAGACATCCAGATGGTGAGATAACAGTTTCAGTGGATATGATTACAACTACTGCACTGTTACAGTATTGAGACAGGTGGTTGCAGGCTGAGTTGGGTGTTGGCAGAGCAGGAACAGCACAATGTGAAATCAAACACCTGTTCCCGGCTTATCTTATGTGCTTGTGTGTCTATTTGTGTGGGCATATCATAATGAGGTCATTATAGCTAATCGGCGGCAAACAGAAGGGTCCACCCAGTGGCCCGCTGGGAGCTGCACTGTGCCAGAAGTCTGTTTAGGGACCAGCCAAGGTCAAAGAGACATGCTGTCATCTGATGGCACATTACATGATATTCCCTTGACCTCTTTAATCAGCAAAACAAAAATATTAGTGCTATACAAATGTTTCTTATACCGTGAGTACAAGAAAAGTATGTGCTGTAATATCTCTGTAGCATCTGTATATTTAGAATTCATGTGAACTGCTAAGCTTTGCAATTGATGTTTCACAACAAAACCAATGCTCAATTGAAATCTGGAAGGCAAAATGTGCTTAAGGTTTTACTTCCAGGCAGCTGGGGAAAGATGGACTACACACACACACACACACACACACACACGGCTGGTGGAGCTCAGGAACTTTGAGGCCATAAAGTTTGGCACATGGAATGATGTGTTAATCAAAGACTCCATGCTCCCAGCTGGGAACACAGTCTGACATGCATACTTGAGAATGTTCGTGTGTGTGTGTGTGTGTGTGTGTGTGTGTGTTGGTCTGTCTGTCTGTCTGTCTGTCTGTCTGTATTTCTCATGATAATGTAATCCCCTGTCATCCTTTGTAGTGATGGTGGTATGTGTGCACCTGGTTATGTGCACGTTTTCCAAAACCTGGTCACAACTTTGGCCCTTACGATCACACATCAAAACTGTTCAGATAGTCTATTGATATAATTTCTTGTTTGGGGTTAAAGCAAATTTGCAAAACTGTCATTTGTTTGACTAACTAATCATCACAGGAAATATGACTTTGTATGTACTAGCTTTTGCATTTGTTCCTTTCGTTTCTGTCTCTCACCTTTACCCGAGCAACGGTAGAACAGCGCCTCTTTTCTCTTGTCTCTTCCGCTGAAGGCCCATCTACAGTATATTCTCTCTTTTCATTCTTTCTCCAGAAAGTGCATAATCCCTGACATCTTTACATTCCTGGCAATGGAAGCCAAGGAAGCAAACATTTACAAAACAGGATATGATAAAAGCCCAAAGCACTGGCTGGCTCTATTTTAGTTCAAGTAATATTCTGTTTGTCCTAAGATGCCCCCCTGAATCATTTTTCTCCTGCCTGGCGCATTCTGGTAATAAATCCAGTCATCTCTATCCCAAAAGACGACTGACAGGGCAGCTTCAGGCTGAAAAGATCCACTGAAAAATAAGGATATGGAATTTGGAAGGGTTGCTTACACACTAATGAGTTACTGGAATTCAAAATTCAAATCTAAAGACACATCAGATGATCCATTTTAAAAGTCAAAGGGAATCTAAGATCATTAATCATATGATTATATAAATAATAAGTTGTACATCACATTAACACACAAACACAGTCAAGTATTGATTACCATTTTAGAAAAAGCTTAGAATAAGCAGAATAAATATTATGAACAAATGTATAAATATTTTCACTACATAAATACTCTTTTAAATTTGTACATGTGACTCAAAGGTGGCCTTCGTGTTCTAAGACTGGCGGATATAAATCATGATCCATATGAAAAATGACATTTTTTGATTGGCATCAATTGAAATTAGAGTGCACAGAGACACTTGAAATATTATTTATATTATAAATAGTATCATAATTTACGACTGCTGCAGACAAAGCAGCACTGTCAACCAGTGTCTGTTCTTAAGCTCAGAAAAAATGTACTGATCCAGAGCCAGTACAGTCTCCCTGGATTCCTGGTAGGAAAGGTAACTTAAGAAGAAGAGGTAGATTATGAAGACGGGTTGAGCGAGGATGAGATAACAAGAGGGCTACAAAGAGCTACAAAGAATAAAGTGATGAGAGATAAAGGAGAGCATTGGAGGGAGCACGGAAACAAAGAGGGCTTCATTGTTTTCGATCTTGCTCATTACCAAAGGGGGTGATAGCATAATATCACACTAATGGGGGAACAAATCGCGTGGTGTTCAGCTTACATAACTGCCGAGTGACTAATCACAAAAAATGTTTCCTTGACACACACACACACGCACACACACGCGCTCACAGCTATGTGCCCTCCATTTTCTTTTTGATCTCTCTCACAAATGCAACCTTCAAACAACAATAGCCATTCGGGATGGCAACATGTCAATTATTGAACAAAATTTAAAAAAAAAAAAAAAAAACCTAACCAACAGGGATTGGATCTGTTG
>JAQFJA010000009.1:11861857-11873703 GCA_029874485.1 Naso brachycentron | reverse complement strand
CACAAAAAAACAGAGAAACACGCTAGCGGATGTGTGATTTCAAAAGATAAACTACCTCCATGTCTTTCTGTTTCATGGCCTCGTAGTAGGGCGAGTGCTCTGCCAGGTGGCGGTTGGGAGCGCACAGGTAGTAGATGTTGCGCGTGCCAGCCTTCATGCGTGTGGCGTACTCCATCAGATTGGTCTGCTGGCCGGCCGGCAGAGCAGAGGACTCAAACCTCAACAGCTTGGCGATGTCCTCCTGTACAGAGACAGCACGGGGGACGACATCATGTTTAGACATATTTATCAAACGTTTCTTATGCAAAGCAAACGTTCATGCCATCTACGTAAAAAAAATGACTTTAAGTTGTTTGAATTTCTAGATCTTAAAGGAACATAGCAGTGTTACTACATGTCAAAACAGCTTAATCTGAGATACTACGTTTGTTACATTTTGTTCGTGTTCAATTAACATTTCAGAAAGTACCTGACAATGTGTGAGAACGTTAGTTAAAAAGAACGTCTTTGTCACAATCCTTCACGCCAGTATTCGAGTTAGGAAGGCAGCTCTTGTAAGGAACTATTTTTCCAGGCGTAATAACTTTCTTCTCCACGGCTCCAAGCTCCCCTCTTTCTCTCACTCAGCAATTTTTGACCAAATAAATTCAGACGTTCTCTTTAGAAGAGTGAAATACCTACACCTGGCAACTTTAACATGTCCTACAGTGTTTCTATACCCTGTTCTAACATGAGTGGCAGTGACAGGGGTTTAAAATGCAGTCTGAGATCTACTGAAGTATACACATGGTAGAATTTTAACATCTGTAGAAGATGGGGAACCATTTTCCAATGGTGAGAAGTCAAAGACAGACTGGTATGGTGCTATACGAAAGGCAAGAAAGGTCACCTTGACGTCCTGTTCCTGGGTGGTGACAATGCCCTCCCTCATGAAGAGGCCGTAGTCCTCGAAGAACTTGTTGTACTTCTCCGGCTCCTTCTTGCTCTGATCCAGCAGGAAGCGAATCACCCTCTGCTGCAAGACGTCGCGCAGCTTCCTGAAGCCAGAGGTGCGAAAATAAATCAGTGGATCGCTGCTGCGGCACAAGTAAAGACCTGAGACAAGCATCGTTGGTTTCCAGGTAAACAGATGGTAAATATTCCTGAAAATGTAGATTTGGGTGGGTCCGTACCTGATGAGGGCGCTCTCCTGCAGCAGCTCTCTGCTCAGATTCAGGGGGATGTCCTCACTGTCCACCACTCCTGCACACACACACACACAAACAATATTAAGCTCAGCTCTTTCTCCTTCATGTCGTAAAATCAAATCATGTAAAAACGAGGAACAGGTGGAGGGACTCGGCAGGATGCAGACCTCGGAGGAAGCGCAGCCACTTGGGCAGAATGTCGGTGGCTTTGGTTTGGATCAGGACCTTCCTGCTGTACAGAGCCACACTGGAGCCCATCTCCCTGCTCACGTCGAACATGCTCGGCTTCTGTTGACAGATAAACAAGACGCAATTTCATTTTAATACTGAAAAAATAACATATATGGGAAGAGAATTACAAAATGTAATCCTCTTCGTTAGAAGTGACAAATATTCCCTTTAATTTGGCTGGTGAGAGTTTTGCTCAAGTATTGAAACACCAGTTGAAATAAAGTTTGAAGTGTCAACTATGTGTGTGTGTGTGTGTGCGCAGACACACATCACACACAACCCAGAAACACCTGTTCCTAAACTCCTCACCGCCTCAGGGACATAAAAGATGCTTCGGATGTTGAGAGGGGCATCGGCGCGGTAGTGCAGCGTGTAGCGGGGCTTGTCGTAGGACTGGGCGACGTAGCGGTAGAACTCCTCATGCTGCCAGTCACTGATCTCCTTCGGCTCCATCATCCACAAGGCCTGATAGGACACAGAGTTAAACAATTAACAACAACAACAAAAACATGAAAAACCTTCATATATATAAATTTAAACTATTATTGTTTTTTACACATTTTATCTTTTTATCTGCGCATTTGACGACTTTCTATGATTTTCTTAAAATTTGGTTGCTTTTTTTGCTGTGCATTCGTTATGAGTCCTATTAAGACCGAGTGACGGACAGAATCATTGAGGCTCACCTGCAGAGTGTTGAGCCTCCGTCCATTCAGGAAGATGGGGAAGCTGACAAAGTTGCTGTACTTTGTCACGACCTCTGAAAGAAAAGCAGCAGCTTGTCATCACATGCAGAGATGCATTACAGTGTTTTTATCGGTGCGGTTAGAGCTGCAGCGATACCTTTAACTCTGTCCTCCGTGGAAAACTCCTTGCAGTCGTTTTTGAGGTGCAGCACGATCTTCGTTCCCTGCTGAACGCCGCTGGCTTCGGCGATCTCGAACACTCCAGAGCTGAGGAGGAAAACGACAGAGAACGTCAGAGGAGCACGTTTGGTTCTAGTCATTTCACAGATGCATGTATGAGTGAATGTTTACTCAGCTACAGAGCAGAATCACACGGATCGAATTGTCTTTTCCTGCTCTTGATGCTGAAACAAGACATTCTTTCCTTGCTCTCATCCTCATCCCATCCCTCCTCTCACCCGTCAGAGGACCACTTGTATCCAGGTGCGCCGGGCTCAGCGGACCTCGAGTAGACTTCAACGCGGTCGGCCACCATGAAGGCCGAGTAGAATCCCACCCCGAACTGACCGATGATGGTGCTGCTGGCCTCCGCCTGGTTCTGAAGGGCATCCAAAAACGCCTGCAGTGTGGAGAAGCAATGATTACTACGACAGACACTATGAGCAGAAGTGGGATGTTCACTGAACTAAAATCTACAACAGTCACCTTAGAACCGGAGCGGGCGATAGTCCCCAGGTTGGCCACCAGCTCCTCTTGGTTCATTCCGACTCCAGTGTCCTGTTAAAAGCACAGAGAATCAGTCAGTGAAAAAAAGTCATCACAGCTTGTTGTGTGATATTCCTCCACCAGCGGCAATTCATTTCATAAACAGAGTCCAGCAGAAGCCATTTTTCACTGCAGTCAGCTTAACTCATTGCTTTTCCACTGCATTTTACAAACCAGGACGTTTTGGATAAACCTAATGAAAATGGCTGTGAGGTAAGAAGGAAGAATGTCGCTGTGGGACATAATCGATGGAGGATAAATGCTCATATTTCAGGACAATAATCCCACTTTCTGCTACATGTTGAGAGATCTTCCAGGTCACCATTTCATTTCTTACGTACGACTCCTGCTCCCTCTAAATATATACTTCAATTCTGCAGCAGAAAAGAGCTTTAATGTTTGTTTATTCAAAGTAAACATGGGGCTGAAACAAAACACAAAACTGTCAAAAAGAAAAATATCAGTCGACTGTAATTTAAACACACCGCATGTCTTATTCAGCCATGTGTGTACCTGAATGGTGAAGGTGCCCTTTGCTCCATCGCTCTGCAGGTGGATCTCCATCGGAGCTGTTTCGCCGCCTGCTGTGATAAGTTTGTGGCGCAGTTTTTCCAGAGCATCACTGCCGTTGGAGATCAGCTCCCTGATGAACACCTGAAGACATCCAGGAGAACCAGCGAATCAAAGGGGAACAGCTAGAGATAATGAAATGAAATATTCTTGCCAAGTTGTACTTTCTGTCTCCCTCAACACACAAACAATTACCTCTTTCTCCGAGTACAAGGATCTGGCAACAATGTCGAGCAGTTTTTTCGTCTCAGCCTGAAATTCATGTTTGGAGAAGCTACCTGCATGGATCAGAGATTGAACGACATTTAGTTCATCTTCGAACCTACAAAATGATGCCCTTTGATCTGTATCATTCAGGGAGAGTCATTTCTGCAGCACCTTGCACAGACTCTGTGTCACTGATGATGGTGTGCAGAGGCTCCTCTTCAGGCTCTTTCTCAGCCTCCTGTGTGCTGTAATATGAGTGCTGGCTGAAGCCGAGGCAGGACCGCTGGGAGCTCCACAGGCTGGGCCGACTGCTCCACCTCTGCTGCTGTCCAGCCTGAAAGCCTGATGACAGAAAGCTTCACTAGCAAAGTCTGACAATTTCAACTTAAATATAACCCAAAAGGTACAAATGTGCCTTGCTATAGATGAAGAAAGAGACAGATTTATCAACTTTAAAGGCAGCTCTCAAATGATAACGTGATTAATCACATGTATATTAAGAGCCAATGTCAGGTGCAACATAAACAATGCATGGAAAGGGACTGCAAACTCTTGCTTTGCGTTACGAGATGAAAAGCAAGAGTGCTGAGACTTTAAGTCAAAAGCGATTTTTAGATATATTTGTTCCAGTCTATTTTCATACAATACCCATATTATTGGCATATTATTGGCATGTTGCACATAATAAAAATGCAACTTTTCACTGAGCTACTCTCAGTGAAAGCTGTGAATCATGCCTGAGCTAGTAATGAACTTGTAAAGAGCAATAAAACACTCATTTTGGTTTAATAACAGAAAACATAATACTTCATAGAAAGAAAGATGAAAAAACGTGACCTTGGCAGTCCGTTCAGTCCACAGAGTTACAGGTTTCGTATGATGTAATGTTGTAGTAATAACAGTGATGTAACAAACCTGCTGATTTCCATTCATGTGTAATATTTGCTGATACGCGGTTTCTAAGTGAGCTACCGGACTAACGTTAAGCCACCGGCTCGTTATCGCAGGATGGTAAATGAGGCATTTAACGGAAAAACTGCAGCATGGTTTAAATGACCCTGTTCTTGTAAAGCTGTCAGCTAGCCGGCTAAGCTAAGCTAACTCGACTTACCTCCAGTCACGACGCGCGAAACAGTCCGGCTGCTTAGCCCTCCTGCACATGATATCAGCCGTGAGCTGGTCCTCTGAGAGGAACCGAGCGCGAACCGGGCCAGCGCGAGGCAACGGGACATGATGACAGCCAAGCAGCTGCGAGGAAAGGACAGGTCAACTGACCGTGGAACACACGCTCAACGACGGTAGCACAGACCGGACCCGTGACGGCGCCTAGTAATGACGTCAGTGGGCGTCCATTCAACCGCCGGATAAGAAAGGGAAGTTATTCAAATATTTCGCCTACGCGTTTTATAAACAATATTAATCGTATAATTTCAACGCTTTACAGTTAATCTTTATGTTTGCTAGCCTCGTTTTTCATTTGGGATTAATTAATTTGGTCTTATTCTTCCCTTCAGGGTCAAAAAATGTATTTCAACTAAGATGTAAAATCTGATAAAATATACAAAAATACAACATAAAAACAATTACGTATGTCAATAATGTTATGTTGTATTGATTCTGAGTCTAACTCTGAAACAGTTATTTGTCTTGTTTATAAAATCAGATTAATTATATTTTCTACATATTGGGAGGAAAGGTCCCACAAGTCAAAAAATGACCAAGTAGGCCTATCTAAAAATAATAAGTTAGTATTTTCAATTAGACACTTCTACTTATTAAAAAAATGGGGCAATTTCTCCAAATTGTTACTGGGTGTCTTAGATTTATATCTCAATCTTTACTTTTTCCTAGTATTTTATGCAGTAAACAAAAAATACGGGGAAATGATTAGCAGATCAATAATAAAATGTCTTTAGTTGTAATCCTAATGCTGACCACAACAGAATTCTCTCCCAACAACACAGAGACAGAGTCTGTGGCACACAGGTTTATTTAACAATATGGTATATAAGTACGAAATGAGCCATTTGAACCAGTTTGTACAGTGATTTCATTCTTATTTTCTGCATATTTACAGTACTGTCTAGCTGCTTGATTTACATTAGAGAACAGTTCATAATCAATTCAAGTTTAATGCAAGAGAGAAAACGATGCACAAAACTCTCTGAACACAAATCAGCAGTCAAACAAGTTAGTTTCCCACCACAGGCAAAAGAGGCTCAGGATTTAATGATAATTTCTTCAGACCGACGGAGAGACAAAGCAATTTTTTTGAACATTTGCAAGACAATTTCTGGGCCCAAGCCAGTAAAAAGAACATTTCGGCACCTGTGAACATTAACAAGCCTTAGTGCAGGTTTCTCTTACACCTGCCATTGTGTTTGGGTGTGTGCAATAGTTCCTAGATCTATACAAATACGTTAATCTCCCATAGACTCTGCAAACAGGAAAGAAATTAAGGCTTTCCCAAAGGCAGTCCTTTTGAAAAATGGCATTTGTACAATAAATTAGCCAGGAACAGAGAAACTGAGCAAGAGGTGAAACCTGGCAAAAAATTCCAAGACAAATAATTTTACAGTCTTCAACACAAATACGATATTAATTTGCAAAGGTACAAAATGAAAAAAAAAATTGAATAATAAAATGAAATTTTTTGTTTTGAGAAGTTTTGTTAAAAAAGTCAATAGCAGAGCATAACAAATGTAAAACAAATGAAAACAACACAAAGACCAGGGCAAATTCTTGCACAATTGGTCTGAACCAAAAATATATTCTTTGTGTCTTTGTTGTCTTATTTTCAACAGCAATTATTAAATCATCTTGTGTTGGAAGAAAAAGCAGTCTCTTGGATTAAGGAAAGTTCACAGTCTGTAGGCCTCATATGACTCATTTGTATTTCTTTTAGATTTTTACATCAGCAAGTACAAAAATTTCTCAGATGAAAACAGAACAAGGCCTTTCTTCTGTCATGAAATGCTACAATCCTTCAACAAATTTCTCCAGCGTATCTCCCGTCGTGTCACCCACCATGCCTATGTCATTACTCAACCCCCCTCTGTTCGGTGTGTTAAGTTGTGGAAGCATGGCGCTCTGCTCCGGCGTTCCCATGTGTCCCTGCTCCATGGAGCCTGACATTGGGCCTCCAAGGCTTGGGTGGGGAGAGCTGGAGTGGAGGGTGCCGTGCTGGGGTGAGGGCTGAGGCTGGATCCGTGGGGAAGGACTGGAATGCGGGGGCTGCTGTGAAGGCGGACGGGGCGATTGCACTGGAGCCGGGGAGCGTACTTGGTTTCCCAGGGTGTTTGCCATTGTCTGTCCGGGCAAGTGAGCTCCTCCCTGGGCTTGGCCTTGGAGCATGTGGGGTTGTGGACTCATCGAGTTAGCCTGCGCTGGAGAGCCCATCTGCTGCTTTAACATCTGCTGCTGCTGCTGCTGCTGCTGAAGCATGCGCTGCTGGAGGAGGTTTTGGGGCCCATCCATGCCCATACCAGGCTGGCCCATTTGGGGCGTGGGTGGGAGTTGTCCCATGGGCCCTGCACCTCCTTGCATAGCCATTTGCTGCTGCATACGGAGCTGTGAGTAGCTTGCTGGCCCTGGCTGCTGCTGAGAGAACTGACCATGGCCCTGAGGCATCCCTCCCTGCTGCTGCTGTGCCTGCTGCTGCTGCATCTGCTGTATCCTGAGCAGCTGCTGTCTGCGGTACAGTTGTGGATTGCCATTTTGAGGCGCATTCATCATTTGACCTTGCGGACCCATGGTTGCCATGCCCTGGGCCCCTGCTTGCTGAGGAGGCTGCTGCTGAGGCGGCATCCCTGGCCTCTGCACCTGGTTTGCCATGGCTGCAATGGCCTGCATTCCTGCCTGGGACCCGAGCATAGCTTGAGGGTTCTGCTGCTGCGCCTGCTGCTGTTGCTGTGGCTGGTTTGCCTGGTATTTGGCTGTCCTCTGTTTAATGAAGGCTGCCATAAGTTGGGGGTTAGACTTGAGGATGTTGAGGACCTGCTGCTGCTGCTGGGGGGAACTGGGGGATTTAAGGGTGCGCAGTAATTCCTGCAGGGCACTCGAAGCAATGTTACCAGGTATCCCGCGTGCCATGTTATGCTGCTGCGGTGTCATGCCTTGCTGTGATGTCCCCTGGGGGGGCATGACCGCAGGCATTTGAAGACCTTGTTGCTGGGGCATCATGGGCCTCTGCATTAGCTGGCCCTGCTGGGGCATGGGGGTTCCCTGAGCCTGCTGAGGGGCCATAGGTCCTTGTTGAGGAGGGACCTGCTGTTGATGACTCTGGGGATTCTGCATGGGATTCTGCATCCCTGGACCCCATTGACCCTGCTGCATAGCCGGCATCACCTGGGGTCCCCGTGGCCCCTGCATCATTTGCATCTGGCCCTGCATGGCCCCCATCATTCGTGGGTGGTTCATAGGCATCCCATTCATGGTGTAATTCTGCTGTTGTTGCTGCTGCTGTTGCTGCTTTGCCTTGGCTACCATCTCAATCTGTCTGGCCACCTTCAAGGCTGCCAGCAGTGGCTGCTGCTGCTGCTGTTGCTGCTGCTGCTGCGGTGGCTGAGACTGCTGTTGGTGTTGTATGTTAGGCAGAGGTGACTGCTGCTGATGGAGAGGGGATGATTGAGGCCCCGGTTTGCCCTGTGGCACTGGTGTTGGGGGCTGGCTGCTGCGGCCATTATTGGGGAAGCCTTGGGCAATATTGGCAGGGTTTGATGGCTGCTGTTGTTGGGGCTGATTGGGCATGGGCTGGGGGGTCTGAGGTGTATTAGGCTGCTGCACAGAGTTTGGGGTGTCGGGAGCAGCTGAGGTAGGTGGAGATGGCATGGGCATGCCCCTTCCAGCCATGGTGGCCATTCTGCGGCGCATCATTTGAGCCTGCTGGAGCCTGTGTTGCAGCTGCTGTTGACGGAGTTTGTGCTTGATGTTGAGACAAAAAGGAACAGGACATTTGTTTTCCTGACAGTGCTTGGCGTGATAACAACAAAGAGCAATAAGCTGTTTGCACACAGGGCAGCCTCCATTGGTCTTGCGCTTGCAGCCCTTGGTGTGCTGAACCACCCTCTTCATCTTCTGGCATGAAGGCAAAGAACAGTTGGCATTGCGGCACTGGCAGGCGTGGACTAGGGACTGGATGCAGCGCTGGATGCTCAGACGTCTGCTCTCCTGAGGGCTCTTGGAAGCCTCGCCACTCTGACCGTTGCTGTCGTCGTCAATACCCAGGCCCCATTTGACCATCTGGTGCTCATGGCCCTTGGCATTGTAGCAGTTAATGCATAGATCGTAGTCCTGGTGACAAGTAAGGAAGATCAGGTAAGGATTAAGTCAACACTAAAATTCAAATCTGATACACAGAACTCTTAACATATCAATAAAGTGCCACATTTTCCTACCTCGCAAACGGTGCAGTGCCAGCGAGTCTCGACATGGTGCTTGCACTCGTTGCAGGTGTACACAAAGCGGTCTTGGCCCTGGTTGTGCAGCTCTACCAACATACACATCGTGCTCCATTTGCACCTTCTCAGTGAGCTGAACTCCCAGTGCTTGTCCCTGGCCAACGTCAGAAAGGCATCACGGCCATCCATCAGGTCACAGGTCAACAAAGGGTCAGGGTCCATTATGGGTGGCAGGGTGTTAATGACTGGCCCGGCATGGAGGTGGATAACAAAAAATACCTGGTAGTAGAAAAAAAGGGAAATGTGTTTGTTAGTTCTAAGGATGGTCAGTGTGTGCTGCAACAAACTGCCAACACGCAGTTGATCCCACATAAAACACTGAGCACTGGACTGTGGGTTATGTTATAGTTGGTAGGGTGTCTCACCTCTTTATGCTTCTCCATTGTGGCGTAGAGTTTCTGGGACAGATCATTGGCTACATTCGGCATCCCAGGCTTTTTCTTATTGGCTCGACTGACGCTGCTCTTGTTTTTGTTAGTTTTCTTGTTGTTCTTCTTTTTGGCATTCTTGCTGTCAGCGTGGGTTCCCTTTATAATAGATGGACATGAGCATTGAGAGAGGCAGAGATTGCACAACAGGCAAGATGAGGTTATGCAATTAAGCTGAGTGGTTAAACAATGGCAGAGCGACGAGTGAAAGCTTTTATATAATGAGGACTTGAGAATGATAAAAAACTGGGGTGAACCAGAGGCCTAAGCACCAGGCTGTTGATTGTGGCCTAACACGAACATTCCTCTGGCAAAATTCACTTCAAAATGCTCAATCCACCTATCCATTTAACTCACCTCTGTCATCTCAGCGGAAGCCGTGTTCTCCTCCTTCTTCCTCTCCTCCTCCTCCTGCTCAAGTTCCTTGATGCTCTCTTCCAGTACATTGGGCCAAAAGTCACCCTCAAAGTACGGTAGCTCATAGGCACTAGTCAGTCTGTCTTCTGTTGCCTGCTTAAAAATGTCCTGAACAGAGATACACAAGATTTCCATCAGGCAAGATAGTTCCATAACTCAAGTTTAACTGAGCTGAATTTTAAGGATCCTTACACAAAATAAAGTTTTTTTTTCTTGCACATACCATTAGGCGTATTTGTGTTTTAGTAAAGGAGTCTTAATCCTTTAATTGGAAAAATATCTGTTATTTGACACAGATGATTAGATAACATCAGGTCAAAGCTCATTTATAGTCTAGACATGTTCATATGTAAACTACCCCACCCCCCACCCAAAAAAAACCCCATCTGAAATAGCATTATTTGAATTGACAAAGGAATTAAATTAATCCTAGACATAGTTTTAAAAAGCTAACAACACCAGCAAAGTAGTTAACAGTAATTAGTAATATATCGAAATGACATAACTGAGCCACAGTAATTTGCTCATCAGTGAGGTTTTTCATATTAACCTACTGTGCTTTATAAGGCATCAAACTAATGCCTAATCTCAAACAACAACCAGTCTTACGATTAACGCTGTTTTATCTGGTGGCAAAATTGAGGAAATCTTAAGAGATGTGATCACTGAGCGTTTTCTGACCTTGTAGTCATGTATGATCCTCTCAGCAAAAGCTTTGTCCAGCATCTTTCTGTACCACTCCTGGAGCCTCTTGGGCTTTGGAATCTTCTGGTCAGGAGGGTGGCAGTGGAAAATGTAGTCATCCCCCTCACTGGGTGGGCAGGCCCAGATGTGACCTGTCACATACCTGAGCAGGACAAGACTTATTAGTCACTTCACACTTGCAGGAATGACACACAAACTATTACCTGTAGAGTGCAAAGTTACTCTTAACTCACCCCAGTTTCTTCACATACTCCAGGTAGCCTATTAAGATCTCGTGGTAAACTGCAGTCCTTAGCATACGTGGTCTGAAGAAGTGAATACTGTCGAGGTATGATATGTAAACCCGTCTGCAAAGCAAATACGGAGAATTTAAAGAGCCATACACACAAATTACCAAAAAAAGTAGAATGAACAGCTCACATCAATTTCTTTTCTTTTTACTGTAGTTTACCTGGTATTTGGAAAAGGGCACTCTGAGCCGTACTCCTGGACGTGCATGCCAAAGAAACAGACGTCCACCCCGTCTATTTCTTCAAATGCAAAAAGTGCTTTGGTTCTGTAAGGGAAGCTCTCAACCATCTCACCTGAATCCACAAACCTGTGGAAACAGAGAGGAACAAGTAAAGTTAAACACTGTTTCATGAGAACTTTACTTAAAGCACCACACCAGTGTTACATGTCATTCTCTTTTGTCAACATTGGCCACATAGGTTATGAAAAACTCTTCCATTTTTCCCCAAGTAACTCTATGATGTTGTGTTCGTTAACATTTTTTCCATATTCAATTAACATTACAGACAGTACCTGAAAATGTGTGACAATGTCAGTTAAAAAGTGCGAGTCTGTTTGAAAATCCTTTTTCACGCTAATGAGCTAGGAAGGGAGCAACTGTAAGGAACGAATTTACCAGGCGTACTAACTTTCTTCTCAGCAGCTCCCCTCTCACTCTCGCTCAACGATTTTTGACCAAACAAGTGCAGACAATCTCTTCAGAATGGTGAATTACCTACACCTAGCAACTGTTGTGTGTCCTATAGTGTTTCTCTACCCTGTTCCAACATGAATAGCAGTGAATGGGGTTTAAATATGCAGTCTGAGATCTACTAAAGTATGGTTGAATTTTAACAACAATTGTAGAAGACAGTCAAAAATGGACTGGTACGGTCCTTTATAGATTTTTTTTTTATTATA
>JAQFJA010000009.1:11831664-11849726 GCA_029874485.1 Naso brachycentron | reverse complement strand
CGATCTTTCAGTGAGGTTTAAAGGAGATATACGTTCTTTTAACTTAATTTGTTCCAGTGCTGCAGCTAACAATAATGTTCATTTTCTATTAGTCTACCAATTATGTTCATGATTAACTGTTTATTCCATGAAATGTCAAAATCATTTAAAAAATACTCCTCTTAATTTCAGAGAGTCCAATGTGGCATCTTCAAATTGCTTCTTCTGTCCAAACAACAGCCCAAAACCCAAAACAGTCCTCATGTATTATCATAAATGAGACACAATAAATCCTCACAGGATTTTTTTTTTTTACTTTTTAGCTGCAATCACCAGCTCTCTAGGTTGCTCTGTCACTCTGTCGGCTGGTTCACAAAAATTCCACACTCTTTGCAGGCTACAATTTTTGCCCTAGAAGGCTGAAAACTGGCATGGAGGTCAAGTGCGTGTGTGTGTGCCCATTCTTTATCATTTCTTTCACTGACAGGTGAACACATTGATATTGTGGGTACAGATCAATGTAGAATGTTTTCCTTTTACGAAAACAAAAACCTACAACAAAAAGGGCTTGGGACAGATCTCAGTCTTTTTTGGGATCGGAGGGACACTCACCATGTTTGGCACACTCCCAGCACCCTTCAGCTCAGCAGGGAATTGGGGCAGGTTGTTGGAAAGGGCTGTCTTGTTCTGAAGTTGTTGGGCATTGACTCCCGCTGCTCCCATCTGCTGCACCCCAGCCTGACCATACTGCTGCCCAAATGGAGCTCCTGACATTCCCATCTATATCGGACCAATGGGACAGAGGGTGATCAGAAAATTTTAATATCATGCAGCATTCCATCACAGTAGATCGATACCTCTGCAATGTAATGGCGCACAGAAGGCAAGTTCAGTGCAAGTTTTGGTACAATGTTAAATAAAAGAAGGCAATAATGCATAAAGATGTATTCTTTTCATTTGTAATGGTGAGGCAACACTGACACTCACGCTAATAAACTTTGGTTCCACATTAATCAACAGGTTTTTAAGTTTGAGAATAAAGCAACATGGAGCAGTGTGAGTTTCAGCATGACAATTCAAATGACTCTATAACTCTATGTCAGTACATTACACTTTATCCCTCATAAATTTTGACCATTGTGCCTTCATTGGCACGATCTATTGCCTTGAGTTCACAAACTTAGGAACTGCCGTTAAAAACCTGAAAAGCTTAAAACGTGTGCATATATTAGCTTCATCTCTTGGAACTGAACTGATTTTACCACTAATTGTTAAGTTGCTTAAAAAATAAAAATAAAAAAAATCCATAGAAATGCATCATTTTCATTTCATTACTGGCCTCTGTAGGGGAATAGTTTGATTCCTTGTTAAGTCCCCCTTTACTCACATTTATTCTCCAATTACCCTCAACATGCATCTGCATTTTGCCTCTGAATGCTTTTCACAATGGTGGCCAAAGCAGCAGCCTATTCCACTTCGTGGAGGCTTCCCCACTGCCAGTAGCGCTCAGGCAGACAGAGCAAGCCCAGCCCAGCAGAGAGAGAGAGGGCAAGAGAAACGGGAGGAGACACACAGAGAGAAGGACCAGCTCGCACAACAGCTGAGCAGAGCACTGCGCTGCTGCCTGCCCATCCCCCTCCCCTGCACAGAAACACACAGATGCTTGCCTGCTGCCTCTCTCCCGTTCACACACGAGGATGGCCTCGGCCCCCTCTGCCACACGGGTTCCCTCTCTTAATGACATACACTTATTATGGAGGAGAGTCGCCAAGCTACAGGAAAGCACCGTTAGATAAAAAACCTCCAGTGTTTCCTCACCTTTTGGCATGTTCTACACCATCCCTACATCTTCAACTGCCACCCCCACCCCAACAAGAACAACACACAGATCGGGTGTTCTTAACGTGATTTACAGCCTCATTATCAAAGGCCAAAGGCCGAGAGAGAGACTGCATATGACAGAAAGAGAAAAAATAGGACACAGTTGACGGCAAATGAGTGAACACTTGAAAATAAGGAGTTAATTTGGGGAGAAAAGCGAAGAGAAACAGGGAGGTCAACCATTCTAATCGCCTATCCATTAATTCTGTCAATCTTGGGAAACATTACAGAGTCATTTTTCCCTTTTGCAAAGCTCTTTGCTGCCAAAGGGTTTGCAGCATCTGTATGACGGTGCGCAGCTCTGTGGCAAAATCTAGCCAAGTTCAACATCTCTGCTGGATCTACTATTGCGAGTTCACCGACACATCAGCGGAATAAAACAAACCTGTTTCACAACCATCTAAACCCTGCTTTCATACCCTGATCACTGGCTGGGTGAACTTTCTTAAAATGAGAGGAGCAGCTGAAGTTGCAGGATCAACAACCAACATCTTTTTGGATACGTGGCCCTAATGTGATTTCTCTGTTTTGGTTGTGAAGTCCTCCATGTAAGTTAAACCACTGTGAACTGATAATGATATCTCAACACAAGCGGCGGAGGCGCTGAACCCGGAGTTTTGACCTGGACTTACCAGAATTTCTGTCAAAACAGACATTTCACCCCAGTCCTCCTATGAGTTTTGATTGTCAAGCAAAAGACTTTGGAAGAGATTTAAGCATTTCAGTAGTTTTTGTGGTTAAGTGTGGTTAGTCAACTTCTCCCCCACTTATGCTTGACTGTATACATAACCTGATGCACAGAAGTTATTTTTCTGTGATTATCTCAGGTGTTTTTTTTTTATTATGCCTTATTAATGCTGAGTAAAATGTCTCCATTGCTGTGAGTGGAAAATAAGGCTACAATTTTCATAATCTATTAAGGCTCCTACACACCAAACTGACAACAAAGAACAAGCTGCTGCGTCGTGTTTTTTCCTGGCCAAAAGTAACACTGCTCACACCGCGTAGACAACAGCTGGCGACCAACAGGCTCATACGTGCTGGGACTGCGCCAACAGAAATTTCTCCACAAATATACAAACTGTTGTTATAATTACGCAGCATTTTCTGAACCCACTCTTGCTAATATAGCCACTTCCAACTGATATTATGCCTGATAAAAAGCTAAAAATGGCACCAGAGGAAGAGGCACAGGAGAAAAATAAGGAAGAGTGCACTAAATGTGTGTAACCGTGGAAACTACAGCCACAGGCTTAGGGGGCTTTTCCTCTCTGTTTCTGTGGTTTTTTTCATGCGCTTGTCCACTTACCTGAGCAGCCAATCAGAGTGATTTCTTTCACCGACGATTCTGAATGGGCCAAAAAGCCTCAGACAAGCTAAAAGCAGTTCCAGCGCCGCTGTTCACACCACATTGACCTCAGCCACAGACTGTATCTGACAGCCCTGACAAGTCCTGATCCCCAACCCAGGGTGAAGGAGCTTTTAATTAGCTGATAATCCATGAGTTCATTAAATGTCAAGAAAATGTGAGAAATCCTCGACACAAATTCTCGAAGCTCAAGTCCAAATCTTCAGAATTGTTTCTTTTGTCCAGCCAACAGTCTTAAACCCTGAGCCTCTGCAATTACCATCACATAGATAAAGGAATGTGAGAAATACTTTGATTTAAAGCGCTGGAAACAAAAATAATGATATATTATCAAAACAGTTGGAAACTAATTCTCTTTCAATCAACTGATTGATTAATCATTGCAGTTCTATTGGAAGATATGATAATAGGAACAATCGACCAACCCTAAAATATATTCTTTCTTTTAAATAAATGAGGAAACCAACTACATTCCCCCACTATGAACATAATGACAAGCTCACTCTAACACATTTCAGCACCATGACTCTCTGATGGACGCCACACAAGCTAAATACGATGTTCGTGTCATCTTACCTTCCCACATACACACTACTCGTGACAAGGTAAAATCTTTCATCGTTTCCCCTCAAACACAACTCAAGTGTTTCAAAATTTGGGCATCTGTTTCAATTTGAGACCTTCATGCACCTAACAACTTCCATAGGGGTGACAGCAACAGTACATTACACTGACGAATCAAAGCTATTTCTAACCACTCATCTTGCAGTCCTTTAGTAAAGGACAGACCAACAAATGCAGAACAGCATTGATTAAGTTTGATAAAGTCATCTCATGCTACTGTTTTTGTGTAGTAAGTTGGACAAATAGAGAAAACAAGCTCTCCGCTACAGGAAACTGTAAAAGTGTTGAAAAATAAGTTGACAGTGATGACGTCAAATGAAAACGGTGCGATGGACAAATAAGGTAAAAAGATGTTGGTGATGTAGCAATATTTTGCTTCCAAAATGTCCCATACGAAACTGGTGGGGGTTGGTTTTATGTTATAAACTCTTAAACAACAAAAGTTTATTACCTGAAGCATTTTCATTCATGGAAGCAAGTTTTACATCTGTGATGAAAGTTCAACCCTACCTTTACAGTTAACACTATAACTGTAATTTTAAAAGCAAAGTGAAAACTGGACAAAACTGACAAAGTTGGACCTGTCAGCAACAAAATTTGTGATTTTCCACGCTCTATGTCCTTCTTGCATTTTTCTGAAAATACAACTGGTCAGTTTCTATTATCTGGTATTTACTGTTTTGTTTTGTTTTTTAACCAAGAAAATCGGTTGGAATTCGACATATTTAAACATTTACGGTCCTCTTAGCACAAATTCAGTCGGGTGTCAACTTGCTAATTTAATGGTTTCTTCTGCTTCTGAAAACCCATTGTTAACCAGTGCAGTACATTCCCGTTCAGTGAGTTACCCCAGTGGCACAAAAAGGCCGGCAGAGGCAGCTGCTCTGCTTCTTGCTCTGTCCTCCCCGGTCCTCAGCAGCTCTGTAACTTCGCCACGCTTGGTCTTCTCCACAGAACACTTGGCAACCAAAGTCAATTTTCATTTTCCCATTTAACAAGGAAAGTAAGTGTAAGAATAGTTCTTTGGTTGATATTTTTAGAGTTGATTTTGTTTAAGAGAGCTTCACAAAATATTCCTGGTTTCAAGTCTCTTGTGTTCGTAAAGAGTATACTATCATTTGCTGCATGCCATCTGGTTTGCTAAGGACATTCCATACCTATCTAAAAAACTTAGTCATGTACTTTAATATTATCACGCACTGATAAGTTGTCTGGAATATGATGAATTTAAACCGTATTTTTAAAGTTACTTTTAATGTGCAGCGAATCCCATCTGGTCCTGAGAGAAGAGCTGGTTTTAGGTTAGTGTTGTATCTCTTTTGCATGTGGATATGGATATAGACTAAGGTCAACAAGGGTAACAGGACAATATTAACACTATTAGGCATGCAATAATAACTGCAGCCTATTTTTCATTAACAGAGGGAAACCATATTGTAAACTAGACTAGGTCTCCAACTAATAACACATTATAATCTACTATAAATATTCTATACTTCCCTTAAGCCTCTCAAACTGAGTGTAATAACCTCAAAAGGCTGTTATAGTACGTGGTTAACTATAAACCTGTAATTGAAACAGAAATTAATAATTAATTTAGCCTATCATATTAGTTATTACTACATGTTAGTTATCAGAGTCAAAGGTTATGACAAATTGCACAGTAGTTGCAGATATTACTGTGGTGGTGGGTATGTGTCAGGTTACCCATGATTAGGGATTTTCAGCTCGTCTCACATTAATGCAAGACTTCAGTGCAACTCAAGTTCAAGTCTTTTTTTGTTTGTGTATTAGAATAAAAGGTAGTGAAATTGCAGAGAGGACAAAAACCACACTGCAGTAACTCAGTACTGCACTGAGTTACAGTACATATGGTCACTCATAACGACTTTGGGATCCAGTGCAAAATGGTAAAGGCCAGCTGCTCAGTGTTTTATTTACACAAAATTTATTCTCGTTTGTTGTTTTGGTTTTTTACTTTCTCCTGCATTTCATTCTCATTGCTGTTGCTGCTCCGACAGCTGAATTTCCCTCAGAGATTAATAATGGTTTATCTTATCATATTGTACCATATCTCTCTGCTTTAACTACAGTCTAATCAATTGTTTATAAGCTCAATAAACAGATAATACTTTACCAGAATTTTTTTTTCAATTTTCCATGACATTTAGTTTATTAAGACAGAAATGCTGCAACTGGCAACTTACGGGACTAATTACGCTGATTTTTAACCTCACCTTATTCATGTTTCCAGCTTGCTGAGCATTCAACGCGTTGTGTGCACCCAACTGTGGTCCTCCTTGTGTGAGTGTCTCTGCCAGCACACTGCCTCCAACTCCAGGTCCTTGTGCTCCCTGCATGCCTTGGCCTTGGTACTGCATGCCAGGTCTACCCCGGCCTGCAGGTCCCAGAGCCCCATTCATCACTTGTCCTGCCTGGCCCATGACCCCATGACCTTGCCCACTGTTCAACATGGCCTGGTTGAAGCCAATGCCTGTGTTTCCATTGCCTTGTCCAGCAGCTGCACCTCCTTTCTGGGACTGGGATGACTGGTGATTGGTAGAACCCTGCCCCAGTGGACTTTTACCGAGCACAGCACCGAGCTGGCTTCCTACCATGCCTCCCTGTTGGGGGCCACTTCCCAAGATGGTGGAGCTTCCTGGTCGCAGGAGCTCAGACAGCTGCTTGTGTTTGGCAGCTGCATCAGGGACGATGGAGTTGAGACCAGGACCTCCTCCACTTGGGCCGCCATTAGAGGACATTCCCATTCCCAAGTCTCCATTTGGGATGAGCTCATCTGGAAGGTCGTTTTCCAGGTCAAATAGGGACACAAGATCTAAAACAGAGAGAATATGAAAATATAAATAAGCCAGACTCAGTGACTCACCTCCTTAATATAAAACAAGAAAACAAGCTGCTAACCACCAAGCATACCCAACCCAAAAGGAGCTATTTGTTTGAAGTATTGTTTTATTTAATTCATCTACCAGCAACCATTTTCTAATTTCTTACTTGGGCAAAAAAAAGATTACAAAAAACAAAGCAAAACAAAACATATTTTCCCATTAAATGTATTAATTTAATTTTTATTAATTTATGGTTCATTTTAATTCTCACTCCCTACCACAACACACATACATATCACTGATTTATTAATCAATTTAAAATAATATTGCAATGCTGATTACCAACTTAATTGACATTTACGTAGTTTTTTTGACATTTTCTTAAGTGACTGTTGAAATTTTATACATCCACCAAATTTTACACTTTATGGTGACAAACATGCTTGCATGCTGATTGACTTCGCCTTTTTCTGTACATGAAGTTTAGACTGACTTTGAGCAGAACTGCTTGTACTATGCCAACTTGTTAGTAGTAATGTACTGCAAATGCATTGATGACCACATGTACACTAAGCAGCTCAGTCTGTATTGTATCTTAACAGCTCTGAGGACAATGTAATGGGTACAGAGGGAAAAGATCTAGCCATTTAACTGACAACACTGTTGCAGCTGTGCAGAGACGTAAACAAGAACACGCAACACGTGAAGAAATAAACACAACATGTATGAGGGCTATAGTCCAAATCACGCTTATATTCCAAGGTCATTCACTTGTGGGTTTGAGTGTGTCTGTGTATGTCAGCCAATGAAGATTTTACCAGCACCACACCCACACCCACGCCCAGCTCTGTGTCTGAGGCTATCTGGATTATTGTTGTAGGAGAGAAATTCAACCTGTTTATCAATGAAATATGGTGGCAATTAAAAGGGGGCTGAATATTACAGCCGCAGGCTTCAATTGCCATTCCAGACCTTTTAGGGCATAAGATTAAAGCAACAAGTCTCAGAGTTGCAGGAGATAATGATAGCACATAGTTGAGAGCAAGCACCTGTTTCTTGCCTGAGGCCTATTCAACAACAAGAGTGAGCCCACACAAATTTAAGAGGGAGAGGCTACATCGGAGTCAGAGAGCTAGCTGAAGGAGAAAAAGTGCCTTCAGCACAGCAAGTCTTTTCAAAGGGCTAAGAGTGCCATTTTAAATTGCTCATTATACAACCAGAATATGATGAGCACATCCAGTGGCAAGAAATCACATTCTGAGTAGTGACAATAGAAGAATCCACTAACCAGAGAATCCAGACACTTGAGTTGAACAATTCTCACCTTACGAGTTGCTGCTGCCGGCTGTAACTCACCCTAAGCTTTTCAGCAGCCACATGAAAATCTTCAATTAGACTCTTCTCTTTGGGAGATAATAACAGGCCATGCAGCAGTCAGTTGCTGCCTTACCAGAGACAGAGAAAAATGGGATGGAGATGGGAGGAGTAAGGTGCTCCCCTCACTCTCCCAAGAGAGAGGGGAGAAAAAGGGCAGTGCTAAAGGTACACGCGAAATGTGTAAGGAAACCAGCCTGAGCATGTGGAAAGTAGTTAGTACACAGCCTTTAACATGCTGCAGTGCAGGCTGGAAAGCTAAAGTTGCTTTTGGCTATCTGAGTCTGCCAGTAAAATAAAATAAAAAAAAAAAAACAAAAAAGTGATCCCCAGACTTTTCCTTTAGTGCCAACATGAAGTTAATATTTGAGAAATATCTCAACAGCTATGATGAAGTGGAATGCAATTAAAATTTGCTACAGACATTTAGGTTCACCTCCGAGTGTTATAACTGTAATGATCCCTTAAACTTAAGCCTGATTTATGTTTCCGCGTCAGCTGCACATGGAGCCTAGGCTGCACGCTACGCACGAGGCCTACGCTGCTGAAAGCATTTTTACTTGTGCATCCGCATGTCCATGATGCTCTGCAGTTACCCCGCCCACACCAATGTTTGTGGAAATCTCTCGCCGTGAATTTGCGGCCATCTGGCAGTCTTTGGAATAGGGTGATGAAGAGCAGTATTTATGGACTTCTTCAATCTTTCTTCTACCTCGTCTATGGTTGCACGTGTGTGCAGGAATGTGTGGAGTAGTGGAACAGAAGAAGAAGCTGAAAATGCATGAAGGAAATGCGAGTCCATCAAACTGACCAATCACAGTGCTTACAGTCCGTGTCACTGCAACATGTAGTTAGATTTTTGGAGAGGTGCATGTCAGGGTATGGCGTAGGGTACAGCGTACAGCATAGATTTGAGGCAGAAGCATAACTCGGGCTTTAGTCTAATTGGGCTGCATCTGTGTGGACTACAGGGGCTCCGATAAAAAGCGGCAGCCCCTGCAGCAGAAAGTTGAAGCAGAGTCAACTTGGACAAACAGGCAATGCTGGGCACATCCAACAGCTGATTTGCTCTGAAACAGACCATGGTCTTTTTCTAAATACAGAGTTAAACCTGTAGCTGCTTTAACCCCCACCCAAAAGGAAAAAAAGTAGATTTCTTACTTTACATAAGTCTCTTCAATGAAAGATTTTAACCTTGTTTTGCACATAAACCATGTTAAATCTGCACTCTTATTCTGAGCTAACCTCATATACACCCAAAAATTGTGCTTTTGAAATAATCCAGTATGGATCAATTTAAAAATAGTGATCTCATGTTGTAGTGCTAAAAAGGAAAAAATGTTTTCCTAAAATTACAACATAGCGCTTTGCCTTTGACAGACTGGTTTGTGGCAAAAACTTTAAAGAGGAAGCTTTACATAGACCCCAATTCTTATTGATTCTTTGTTTCGCAACATAGCCAATAACACAACAAAGGTGTTGTAACTGAAGTGTATTTCTTTGCCAGTAAAACAACTTTATGATTATAAAATTGTGAATAAGAGCTTCTTCACACAAGAATACAGCATTTGAGACTCAAATAAATCATTTACTTTAGACGTTTTCTGACAATGAGAAGAACTAAATTATACCTTAAGACCTGTCTGAATGGGCTTAGTTTTAGTTGGGGAGGTCGCCTGGAATGACCATGTCAGTGATTTCACTGTTTTTCAGCTAACTCCAAGGTCCTCTGATTATTTCATTACTGTCCAGATCGAAATGTCAGTATTTGATGCAGGTTAAATGGTTTTGGGGCAGGGCATAATACGTCCTTCCTAAATACAATCCCTCAAGTGCAAAACGTATGTATTCCTATGCTCATTTGCAGGCAGTCCAAAGGAAACGACTGTCTGATGGCACTAAAAATCTGGAAAGAGTAGCACACAAGTGAAGGGACATATATATACTTTAGGTGGGTGGTCTCGTTGGTGGCTAAAGACTTGCTGCTGTTATATAATATTTAACTGTTTAAAGACCCAAACAGACACGCCCCTCAGCAATGTGGTGGAGTAACAGAGAGCAATTCTTACTCCATCCAGATCGGCTGTTAAAATCACTGTGTGCTACGGTAAAAAATATATCACCAACAATGTTGGTAATAAAAAAAAATTTAATTTTAAGTAAAAAAAAAAAAGACAATCATTAACATAGATTTAACTGGACTAGACTGTTTCCTTCCCCTCCTTACTCCATGGCTGTAAAGCAAAGTTTGGTTGCATGTCAACTAGAGGAAAAATTTGCAGTTTTTTTTGCTCTTGTGTTTTGAGTGTGGATTAAAGCCCACTGAAAACCTGGTATTGATTGAATTCCATTTCATGTGCTCCAGCTTATATTTTGAGAGCACGTTCTTTTCAAAATGATCTGTCATAACATACCAATTTTCTCACTGTTCAGTCCCTTGTCCTCATTCAGATTACACAAATCTTTCTTTAGAAATGCCTTGGGGAATCGAAAAACACGTGCAACTGGGACACATCTAAAGGTTATTATTGGATACATTTCTTTTTCATTAGACTGGCAGAATTCCCTAAATCTTTTGAAAAATTCAATGCCACATTTACAAACTGAGGAAGCACAGTGCTGAGCTGTTTTCCACACATTTGACAGTACAGTTTTAAAACCTTTAATATGGTGCTTTATTGGAGGAGCTGTGATGACTTCAAGATGTGCGAAATTAGTGGCACACAACTTGTTAGCTGGGGCTGCAGTCATTTGCTGTGCAGTGTTTATGAAAACCACAGCCATTCAGAGAAACTGACGAGAAAAAAATAGGGCGACTCCATTATTTGAGAGAGGAAAAGAACAATTTTATTCAGCTTTTGCAGAGAGACACTGAGATCTGAATGAATAATATAACAGTTCATAGTCTTGTTTCAGATGACATGAGCGTCTTATAAATAAGGAAGATATAAAACTCAACAGCAAAGGGAGGAAAATGGGAGAGGTAAAGTGGGCTGCAGGGCAGGACTGTTCAGGGTGGCTCACTGGTTAGCATACATGGCCTCCAACCATTCTTCTTATATCAATAAGTTGCACCTTATTGGAGACATTAGCCAGCAGGACCAGAGTAAAGCTGGCCCTTGCTCAGCCTCGCTGGTAAAAGGGCAAAATTTTATGCTGTTAATGCATGCTAATGCTGCCATAGCTGAATTATGCTTACCAAACCCCAAGGCAAGACAGAGGAAGAGAAAACCCCACTAGGTGAACACTAGTGTTGGAGAATGCGTGTAGCGCTGACATACCCACTCAGCCACACAAATGAAAACAAGCCTGACACTGGCCTGCGGCCAGAGGTGCAAACGCACACTGACAAGAGACTCGAGCACCATAAAAAAGCTGTCACACATTAACGTAAACATCAAAGACTGGCCGCTAATCTGTAGTGGTGAACGACAACTCAGTGTGCAGTGAGCTGGATGAGGCATTAGGGAGACAACTTTGATATCTGTCAGACTAACAATTATGGACAGGCTTGACCAATAAAAAATATGACTCAGTCAGTTAAACCCATTACAGTATGTAGTGATAATGCTCCTTCATAAAAAAAAAATAAAAAAAAAAATCTATGGAAGGTAACTATAACCACAATGCGTTGGACCTTTAAAGCAATTCAATACTGGTGCCTAACTTTAAAACATAATGACCCTGAATTCAGTGCACAAGTATATTTTACTATGAAAACAACCTTTCTGAATTTATGTGATCTAAATTTGAATATCATTTTTGCATTCAAAGCTTTTATTGATCTTTTCAAATAAAATTTCTAATGTCTAACCCTGCAGGTTTATTTGTATTTTTATCCATTACTTGTGTGAGTTTGACCACCAGATCACTTGTATTAAAGCTGACATGCGTGGTCTATGTTGCTGTAAGCATATATACTTGCATGCTGGTGTGTCAGCATCACGTTTATAGACATTATTCAGAGACTGGCAATCACCCTTCGAGTTTTAGCTTCAGGTGGAAGTCAAAAGGCTGCAGTGAGCTACGAGCTAGCATCAAGCACGGTGAAGTAAGGCTAGTGATGATCCCGCCATTTTTTCCTGACCTCCATTAGTGGTCTGCAAAGCTTTAAAGAAAGCACTGCAGCCAGAGTTCCTACCTTGCCCTTTAGTCACCCAGTGGGAAGCTATTGCAGCAGATTTTTGGTGAATGTGGGCCAGAGCTGTTTGGGTTTGCTTAACTGCATGTCAGGCTACGGCGCAGGGCACGTGTAGGGTACATGGCAATGCCAGAGGGACATTGTGGGTACGGCATTGGTTCAACAAAGAAGCATAAATCAGACTTAAAGTGACTACCAAGAACTTTCAGTTTTTGTTGATTCTAGCTGTCACTTGGACAAAAGCAGTAGTTACACAAGCGCCTACTGTCATAAAGATCTTTGCTCCCGCGTGCCAGGCAGGCAGAACTTGGCATAACACTGGCAACATGTGCATTTGTTTTGGAAGCGAGTGAAAGAGAGACCGCAGAATGGACCGCAAGCAGGTAATGTATTTCTGTGTCACTAAGAAATAAGTTACGAGCCAGTTGTATAGCAGCAATGTTCTCCAAGACCTATTACCTCTATTTTTTGCAGGCTAACATTACACAAACATTTGCATCAACGTTACATGCTAAGGTGCAAACTAACAGCATTGAATATAATTACGTTATTGTCAACGCACAGAACAACAGAATTTTTTTTTTAATCGTTTGGTCTGAGTTTAGGGGAATTCGGATCCAATCACGGGCATTAATAGTAACTACATAAAAAAGCAGTGTTTTTGCTGAGGGTCTCATTTGCTGTTAAAATAAATTTATGATCAGCAGGGGAATCGTAGTCGTAAGCTACTCAGCCACAACCAGCGCTGAGGGCGTGTCTGGGTGTGTTTGTTCTCAGTTCAGCCTCAGACTGTACTCAGCACTCACCAGTATCTGGCTCTATCAGTTATTACTCTGCAGTATTTTCTCCTTTCTTGTCTCTCCAACGAGTTGATAAACACATATGCTGCCCACATGCAGTGGTAGAGGAGGCGGAACACTGGAAAAGCTTGATACACTGAACTACACAATCATTCAGTGAAAAGCCTCTATTCAATTTGTGTGGACCGCAAACGCAGACTGAAAAACTCTCGTTTTCTTTTCTCCTGGTGCTTCCCTGCAACGATCAGCAATTATTTGAAGCAATGCTGCCAATGCAATACGCAAGCCCAGAACATTGGAGAACGAGAGAATGAACTGGAGTAACGTTTATAACTTTTTACCATTATAAGTGCAAAAAACACATCAGCATAACTACATCTAACAAGCTAAATATAAGGAAGAAATTCTTAGTATCTGTCAATTTTGCTTTGAAAACCAATTTAAATTGATACAAGTTACACTAGAAAGATGATTTGACTATGTAGTAGAGATGAAAGAAATATGTTTGTTTTTCAAACAAGCCAACCCCCCACACCCAGCACACACCGACCCCACCCCACAGCCGGTATGGCAATATCGGGGTATAATTTGGGGAAGGGACAAAGGTATCAAAAATTTAATACTGCCCAACCATTGGTTCCACCTAAAAAACACTCAGCAAAGCTCTGCAATACATATTTGCAGTGTTGATTAAGAAACTGATTGTATACGTAACAAGTATACCTTTGAACTATTCAGCACAGTCCTAATTAGAAACCCTTCAAATTTAAAGAGACAGTTAAATATGGACAAGAAAAAGGCACAGGTGGGGAGCGGGGCTGCATGCTACAGGTTCTTTGCAAATGTGCTTCCAAATTTTCTCAGAATTAGGGCTTTTCAACTTAAGAAGAAACTCCCTCTCCTCCTTTCTGCAACCAGGCACTTTAAAGCTTCGGACCATGAGCTGCATCCAGGACTTCAAAGAGAGCAGGTCTACAACAGACACAGTGCACTGTCTAACTGAATACATGTTTTTAATGTGTGTGTGTGTGTGTGTGTGTGTGTGTGTCAACTGAGACGGAAAGGGCTTCTGGCAGCAGTGGCGGAGAAGTCTCACTGCTTTATCGCCCGGCAAATGCTCTTGTCGTCCCTCTAAGAAGATGAGCTAGCTTGGTTGAAAAGCGAGGACTGTTAGTCGGTTAGATAATGCAGCCACCCGCAGACGACGAGGCAAGCCAAACAAAGAAACTTCACATCTCTCAGCTGATTGTAATGGACAGACAGATGTTTTCAATCTCCACTGCAATTGAAATTGAGCAACGGCACCCGTCAGTGGGTTGAAGTGGTGCAATCCCAAAAACCAACTTCATTGTGATGAGACGGTCAATGCTTTTTCAACACTTAATATCAATACTAGTAACTGAACAATGAATATCCACAGCTATGTTCAGTTCACAGCAAGTATGTAGCCTACATATGGTACATGACTCTAGGATGTACGTAGGAATAGGAATTGATTAGACTTAATTGATTCCAATGCCATTATCGTTTCTGCTTAATATTTAATTCTTTACTGATTCCTAATCAGTAATCTGTGTGGAATAAAGTAGGCCTACAAAGGCTCTCAATATCAACATTGTAAACGCTTTGTGATTACCATTGTTTATCAATGAGCTTGCTGTAGACGGTCCGCAGGCTGCACTGCCCTTGCAGTTGAGTTGTCTTTTTCATTTCAGCATCACCTGCGTGGCCACTCATAGGAGGAACTGATAAGCTTTGAGGCATAAGGTCCCGATGTCAATTTGTTATTGGCACTTAACTGGAACTGGTTCTCAATGACGATCCCAAGTTGCTTGTAGCTAGTGCTTAGATGCAGCCCACTCCTCTCTCTGCTTTCCTTTAAGAGATCAGTTAAATCGTCTTTTTCATGTAGAATCTGTGTAAATGCAGAGCCCCTTTTTCAGATCGAGTCAACATCTTCCTCCTACCTGTTCTACATGACAGAATAGGTCCTAGTGAGACCAACATATGCCAAAAGTTCTGTTTAAGTTAGAAGAGGCCACTCTGGAGAAACTGCAAATGTGATGCTCTGGTGCCAAGTTATTTATCTACAATTAATTAGTCTCATCTTTCACTCAATTAGCAGTTCCTATTTATTGATGCCTGTCTTTCAAACTTGACTGGAAGTTTCCCTTTGAGCAACATTAACTCCTGTCTCATTCACTGATAAATGCACAACAGCAATTTTCTAAAAAGGCTGCACAGGTACATTGGTAAATACAGCTTACATCACACCTGAAAAGTTCCAAAAATGCAGCTGTTGGTCAGTCAGAATAGTTAAATAGAATGAATAACCACCGTCAAAATATGGGTATATGTTGAATAAGATTCTAATCTGAGAATAAATAAGTTATAAATAAAGCTCAGCTAAACTTGTCACATCAAACAAACAATCCCATAAAAACCCATATTTCTGTATCAACCACCAACCGCAAGCACAAACCAGAGCATAAGCAACACTGGGAGACCATCTATTGGCTGTGTGCAGAAAACATCACAACGTTTATGAGAAAGGATGGCATGCCATCAGCTGCTAAGTTATTTATTTCCACAATGAGTTCCCCACAATATATGCAAGCTTATTAAAGTAAGGTCAGAACTCGTCTGAGTAATCTAACAATAGTTGTTCTGCAGGTTGGACCAGTGAACACACAGACCCTTGGGCTCGTTTGTCATTTTTAGTCATAATATGGCAGCAACCCTCAGCTCAAAGGCTACCTGGCAGCAGAAATATCAAATGTAGGTACAGAACACATGTAATTTAAATTTAAATAACTTTGAACCCTTCAAGCACTTTTCTGAATGAAAGAGCTGCAGAACCCTGAGAGGCAGGCAGGCCTACAGGTGAGAGAGATCATCTCTCAGACAGCACAGGTTCAAGTGACTGTGCTGTCAAGATTTTGCAGCGCTCAAGGGTCGATGAGCAAGACATAAAAACCCATCCAACTCCTGGGATGCAGAGGAAGCATGTTCCTCCATGCTGGTGGGTAGCAAGAAGAGTTTATCTGGAGCGATCACAGTATTTATTGTTACTTCAGGTTAATGAATGTACAGGTGGCCACATGACAAGTCAAAGAGGTGCAGTTGAAAAAAGACCCTGTAGATGAAACATTCTGTTAACCTGCACCTCAAAAATGTTATGATGGTTAAGCACCGTCAAGTTTTTTTTAACCTGACTTTTAACCCTTTAGGATTTAAAAGTTGGAAGCATGTTCACTCTGATGATGGCGAGGCAGTGAGTGTGCACTTTTTTAAAGTCAAAGTACAGATTTAATGCAATAGTCCTTCACAGACTTGATGTGCAGTTTTCCTGTGATATTTGCACAGCAACGCTAAAGAGGCCAATGAGCATGGCTACTTTACTCTAAGTTAGCTGTTGTGGATGCACCAAGCCTAAAAAAACAGCATGACTGTGCCGCGTGCAGGTTTAACGTTGACAGACATACATGTTATTGCACGTTAACACGTCCTTTTTGTCAGTAGTGCTCTGTTCTTACCTGGGCCATCTGATCCTGAGAGAGGTGAATTAAGCTTAGGTCGCTTTGCAGTGGGGGGTCCGACATCCAGCAGATTGTCAGCCATCCTGGTCGGCAAATGTTATGAATGGATGGTGATGCAGGAAAATAACAGCAGGGTCAGTCCAACTTGACGGCCTCTGGTTTGCAATAACGAATAACTTTTGCTAACGATAAGCGTAAAGTAGCGATTTAACAGTTTTTTTTTTCCTGGACTTGCAGACTGGCGAAATGCTGCCTGAAGAAAAAGGTTTCAAAAGAAAGGCAACAGCGCCACGCTTCGCCACCGAAGATCACCCCATGATAATCCAACACCCAACACCCACATAATTATCCTTAATAAATACGTCCAAAAATTATTTCACTTCGAGAAAAATAAATAAAAATCAATCATAAAATATTACAGAAGGCGTAAGCAAATCCCTTTCTCCACAGATCGCCGGTTTCGCGTCTGTACAGAATCATTTTTTTCGCAGCCGAAACGAGCAACCATAAAATCTATTTTGGGCTTAAATAAAAAGAGCAAAATTCGAAAAATATTTTCTATTCAGCGGATTATTTTTCTCGACGCTGTCTCCCGATAAATACAGTGTCTCGGGACGGAGATACGGCGAGAAGCGGCGCTCTCTAAAAGGGAAATCAAATATACAGTGGGCTTTCGAGACGATAAAAACCCACGTAACCCTCACATGTTTAGATTAATTCTCATCGGAAGAACTAACACTTCGACTTACTGCACGAAAAAAGCCGTTTGAGATCGGTCTGGGTAGCTCCGATCGGTTTTTAAAATTAATGCTCCCCCCGAAATCCCGATTCTGAGCCGCGTCAAGATGGCGTCTGTTGATTCCTCCGATACAAAAAAAAAGTTTTTTTTTTCTTCCCAGCTAGACTGTGGGGGGAGGAGGAGGAGGTGTCGCGTTATGACGCCCTGACGTAAACCTGTGTCCTACCGTGCGTCATGTGGACGTACGTGAAGTTGCCTCTAGGGGTGTAATAACCATAACCCGCACCAAACAAATGACATTTACAACTGAAAGAACTTTGACTTCCTGTTCTTACACACTAAAGCAGTATTTTTGTGGGGAAAAAATGAATTTACATTTTAGGCTATCTGTTTTGAACTTTCCAAAAGCTTAGCAGTCAGTGCTACAAATAGCCTACAAAATACACTCTCAAGAGCAAACGGTTCCTCAGTTCCTATGTTTTTATTTTATTCCTGTCATATTACCACTGATGATGCAAAGTTACTATTTAGGCCTAAATTTATGTAGGCTAGGCTACTGTGCTTTGGTACAATTTTAAGGTACTACTCATGCTTGATTATTGCTATTTTATGCAACTTCAGACATCCATTCTATCACATTTCAAAGGGGAAGTATTGTATGTTTTACTCTGACCACTATTAAAAAATCAAAGTATATATATATATATGCTATTGTGTTAAGGAGCCATTCTGCATCGAAGCACTTTTACTTTTGACACTTTATGTTTCAT
>JAQFJA010000009.1:11790765-11802751 GCA_029874485.1 Naso brachycentron | reverse complement strand
GTGCACAAATGATTAATCTGTGCACTGGAATTGCTGATTTGCTTGAATTACCAGTTCAAGTCAACAGTACACTGTGCAAAATCAGACATGCAACCTCTAAGGAAACACAGTGAGCATCTGCTGAAACAAGAAGAAACCTAAAATGCTAATCCGAAAAAAGGGCAGGTGAGGACCATCTGCAATACCTTAGTCAGACACTGTCACTTTAGCAATGCTGAGTGAGAATGGATCAGCATGCCTTAAATGATGAAAGGAGCCATTAAGTCAACATTTAGTTACACTGAAGCAATTTGCATAAATGCATCGAATAAAGCAGAGCAGTCAAGCATTTTAGAGGCAGGGAAAACACACGACCAGATACAGAGGTAAAGATAAAGCTGCAGGCAAGTCTCTGTTACAGAAAGCAATGGTTATATTAAGTTGTACAGCCATGCCTGGGGTTCAGAGCTAGGTCAAGAGAACAGGACACACTGAGGACGTCTGGAAGGGAATGTAATTGAACAAGAGAACAACGATTGGGGAGAGAGAGGGTGGAGGGGAGGACAGGATAGAAGATGGCGTCTGTCTGTGATACAGTCACATAATACCAACACCACAGAGGACACTTAAACTGACTCAAAACCAAGCCATCCCATCTGTGTGACCTTGGCTAATGCAAATGCTTCCCTGCTACTGTTTTGATCCACCTAAGGGTGAACAGCTGATATGCTGGCATTACACATTTTTTTCTAGGGAGAGGTGTTACAGGACATAACTTTTAAGCACCTAAAAATCCTTAAAAAAAAGTTTGTTGGCTCATTGGGGAGTAAGTGCAGCAATAAGTCACACTGCTGCAGGCAATTTGTAGAACTGCTGCTAACCTCGAAGTTCAGTTTTTCTTGTTAAAAAAAACAAAGTCTACCTTTCGAAACTGCAAATCAAAACAAAAAGGAGCCATAAATTTAAAATAACCCTAGAAGAGCAACCTTTATCACATTTCTATTTGAAACGGTCGTTTATGCCTTATTCTCACAGAGTGCGTACCTTTGAGCTGGTCAGCCACCACACTCTGTCCTATCCTCTCGATGACTTGTCCAGATTCATGCTGGTAGCGGTCGTCCAGGAAGTCAGCAGTGGCCTGTGACAGGTGGACCTTCCCAGCCACTCCCAGCTGCTCCATCAGGTTGGCCAGGTTCACGTCATTTGACCAAACATCAAATTTAAAGCGTTTCATGCCCAGGATACCACACAGTACAGTGCCGGTGTGGACACCCACCCTCATGTTGACCATCTCCCTCTTCTCCTGGCAGAACTGTTCAATAGCCTGAATCATGCCCAGGCCCATCTCTACGCAGCAGTAAGCATGGTCCGGCCTGGGCTCAGGACATCCAGCTACGCAGTAGTAACAGTCACCCAGAGTGCTGATCTTTTCACAGCCAGTGAGCTCACAAAGTCGATCGAAACGCCCAAATAAATCATTTAGAAGCCCAACGAGGGCGTGAGCAGATTTGTTGGCAGACATCTTTGTGAAGCCCACAATGTCTGCGAAGAGGATGCTGACTGGCTCCATTCGTTTCATGTTGAAGGGTCTGAAGATGATCTGACCTCGAGGGATGGAAGTTTTCTTGCGTTTGTTGTTTTTAGGGCTGGAGATGACGGCTGCTGCACCACTGGTGGAGTATCGTTTCACAGAACTGTCACCAATCTCTTCATCACCCTGCTTCATCAGTTCATCAGCCACAATTCTGGGCATGACAGAGTGGATCATTCGCTCCTTCAAGGCTTTCTCCACCTCCAGGTCTTTCCCATGCATTATAGCTTGTCCCACCTTAAGGAAGGTGCTGCGTGACCGCACCTCAGACATGATGAATAGGTGGATGCCAATAGCGTGGGCACAGAGGTGGAGCAGTGCTTTGGCTGGGCCCAGCCAACTTAATGTATCCCAGTCTGATTGAGAGGCTAAGGTCCAGTTATCTCCTGCCTGTGTCAAGTGCAACCAGCCCAAACTCTCAAAAATGACAGAGTAGAGAAGTCCAAGCAGGACAGAAGCATAGAGGCGAACATGGAGAACGCTGTACAGTAACAGCAGGACCTCGATGCAGAGGGAGAAGGTGCCTACAGGAGAAAGACAAGGGCACCAGGTGTCACCTCCCACAAGCTTGTCATAGGACAGGTTGTACGTGGGTCCCATGCCACTGAACTCCTCCACATCGAGTACAGGTGTAGGAATCTCTGGGTCCCTGAAGCTTGGTGTCTGGATCTGGGGTGCCAGGGTCAGGATGAAGGTTACAAGGATGAGCAGCAGGGATGCGTGGTTGTAGCAGCGAGAGTAGAGCTTCGTAAAAGTTAAGAGGAAAAGAAGAAGACAGAAAAGGAGGAAGGATGCAGTGGGAAGGAGAAAGGCAGTGCTGTCACAGCGGGATGGGTTGGCAGCAAAGTACAATCCCCAGAGAAGGCCAGCAGCAACCAGGTAAAAGAGCACATAGCGGAAGCGCCGCTGGGTCTGAGGGAAACACCGTTCTCTACAGGCCTCCTCCAGAATTGAAGAGTCAAACTTTGGGTCCCAGAAATGACCAGCAGATCTCTCAAAAAGCTGAGGCATCTTCTTTTGCGTACGAAAGCTCTTGACCACCGGCCTCCTGGCTCCGGACTCTCCAGAACTGCAGCTGGAGGAGATGCTGTACTTGCAGTGCTTGGATCCCCCAATGAAACCTCCCCCAATTGAACCCAGCGGCCCGCCTCCATGCTTGTGTTTGACACTACTGCCAATCCTCACTGAGACGCCTCCATCTCCACTTGAGTCACAGCTTACTTCTGTGTTGTGAGGCAGTAATTGTTGATGCTGTGGGGACGCCATATTGCTTTGCAATCGATCCAAAATCAAAAACTAGGCAGAAGAGACAAGTAGACGCAGAGCAGATGAAGAAGCAAGGCAAAGTATACGGCCACAGTATAACAGCTAGGGCAATGATTTTCTCCTCTTAGGAGGAAAAAAAGAGCACAACAAAAAGCTTTTCAGAGAAGATTCCACTCGGTTAGCAGTGAAGTGGCTGTAGAAACACTAGCACACTTTTCAAAGAATTTGAATAGTTCATTATTGCCTCTTTTGACGTCAGTGCCTGCATTCCTCTACATTCCCCTCTGTTTTGACGCACTTGAGACTGCAAGGTTCACTCTCTGCCTGCTGTTCCAGTCCAATTCCACTGGCTGCTTACAAACTTTTTAACTCATGGGAAAAATATTTGGGGAAACTTAAGGAATTACAAAATACGTGTGCGTAAACGGAAAAGTCAAAAGAGAAACACCATAGAAGTGAAGAAATAGCTTTAAAAGGGCGCTTGGAACAGCAAATCCAGGTAAAGTGTATTATTGCGTCTTTTCTTGAAGAGCTCTTTGCAATCAATATGCTTTCATTACTGGCCGAAGTCCATAATCGCTTAACCATTCAGTTTTCCTTTCCCTTCAGTTCCACTGGGAATAGAGAGAGCAGCCTAATGCCTCCTAAACCTCACGTTGAAGTCACAGGTTTGAGCAAAACTTCATCCAAAACACATCCTCCGCAGAGTTTGCTTTGACTTGAGATCTGCTTTTTGTCGTCTCGGTCGAGAAGGACAGCTTTTGATTAAAATTCGGAGATCAATTCCAGTTGACAGGAACATGAGCGCAAAAATCGCCATCAGAGCTTTTTGTTTGTGCCCACATGCCCTCTGCTGCGTGGCCTAATCATGACTATTTCCTTGGGTAGAGCCGCGTCCTTTCCTGACTCTCTACTCCGGGGTCTTCACCACCGCTGCGTCTCCAAGACCAAAAAGGGGATCCTGCGCACGGAGGTCCGCAGGAGACAAATGCATGAGACGAATGCATGTGCGCAGGAAGTACCCGATGAACTGTTTGGGTTTATTGCATGATCTGATCTCTTGTCAAACCCCCCCTTCTAAGCACACTCATTCAAGTCAATGCACAAACCAGTTTTGGTCGGTTGATCTGTTTTGATTTGGTATCCACAGTCACCAATTCATCGTCCCAGTGCGCCCAAGAAAATATCCACACATCCGGCTGTCTTGATCATTCCTGGCTGTACATTCTCTGTCAATCGGACGCCGGAAAGAGAAACTACAGCACTGAGCAGTTGACAAGAAACGTCAGTCCTTCTTTTTCTCTGAAGTAAAGTTTGCCCACACAAGCCGAGTCCCCCTCCTGAATGGCAGACGACGAAACCCCGGCGAGAGTCGGGCTAATTAAAGGTCTCCACCTCTGCTCCACGCCCCCCACCCCGCACCAACAGTCCCACAGGTCAAAGCGAAGTGCTGCCCTGATCCAGCCACTTTAATTGAATTGAAAGCGACACACATGAGAAAATCTCCATACCGCCAAATAATTCCCTTCTAATCCAAGACAAATGAGTTGGATTAAGGCTGCTGCATCGTCCAGCCTTTCCATTCCCGGCATCGTCCGCAGAGAGATGAGACTGTCTTATCTCCGTTATCGCTCTTATCTGCACACGGCAGCGGCGTCGACACCTGCATGAAATGTTGTTTGCGTTTGCGCTATCCAGGCGCGGCGGACAGCGGCGGTCAGAGCCGCCACCATCTTCTGTGCGCTGACAGCCGTGCACAGCCGCGAGAGGTGCGCGTGTGCGTGTTTGTAAGTGTGTATGTATCAAGTACGCCAGAACGAAGTTGATTTCCACACTTTTCTTTCAAAATAAAATTCACTTCAGGCACCACGTTATTCTTCTTCTTCTTATTATTATTATTATTATCATTATTATTATTATTATTATTATTATTATGTAGGCGTTCTACCGTATGTTACGGGCCTAGCTAGCCCCCAAACTATCAGGAAAAAAAATATAGGCCTACTCAAGTTAGTTAATTTACTCAAATAAAAAATAAAACATGACCAAATGAAAACCTGAGAAAAAAAAAGTAGCCTACCTGGTTTATAAATGCCTCAGGGGGCACACTCAGCATGGAGCAACTGTTGTCGTTTTTAGATTCTGATAGCCTGTAAAAAGTGTGCCCAGGTGTGGGGATCGTTGCTGGAAGCTGCTTCTTGGTTTTGCTCGGGGATCATTGCATCGTATTCAGTGGACAGGTGGCGCTGCTTCGTTCAAGCTGCGGCAACTCGGCACCTGTGGTGGAGATGCTTCTCACGTGCTCCTTTCCTCTGTACCAAATCCTGCATTTAGGTTAGACTAGTTGTAACAAATGCAGTAAAGTAATACATAGCCAAGGTCACTGTCTCAACAACATACTCAATCAGGAGTAGAAGCCCCGCAGCTTTAAAGAAGTGGCCTGCTGATGTGAAAAGTAGACTACTCGTAGGCAACCTTTTTATTCATGTATGTTGCTTGTAATGAGTTATGACCCACTTGTCTACTTTTAGTAGTCCAACACGGCACTACTGGTACAATTGGATGCATGCGCGTGGGCCTATTTTCTCATACATGTATTTTGTTCATTGTGTTACTGGCACATGTGCTCTGAAGACTTCAGAGTTGAAGTCTCCACGCTCCACCCAAGAAGTGATTTTAAAATTTAAAAATCTTTTACTTTGAAAAAATGATTCTATCTGCTTCCGTTTCAGTGCAACGTCGACTTGACGCTGCTGTCTGTGTTCGGTGAGCTAAGGAAAGCAGAAGAAGAGCTTTTGGCTGCCTGTGGCAGGGGTAGGCGAGGTACGTGCACGCGCTCGGTACAAGAAAAAAAACCTGAAAGGTAACGAGCACGTGTTTGGAGAAAGGGTGGGGACGTCTTCTTCTGACCGCAATGAGCGGGTCCCCCTCCTTCAGTTCAATGATGAAGCCCCTCCACCTTTTTTTAATTATTATTTTTTATCTTTCAACCACAATAATGTCAATATTCAATATAAATTCTGCTTTATTTTGTATGGATGTTATCAGCTGGAGAAAGCAGAAAACAATGAAGAATTCTTGTTGAAAAAAGGGAGAATGTCAGCTACTGTAGAGAGGCCATACCCTAAAATTCGCTAAACTGCTCTGAAAATGGGAATATCACATTTTATTTTGTTTATTACATGTGATAAAAATTACAAACACACAAAGAATGAGAAAGGCTCAATTAGGTATTTCAATAGTCTATATGAGCAAATCTCAAGATTATAAAAATAGCTCCTTTTTATGAATGAGGCTACCTTTATTTGCAGAACAATCCACCAGAACCCGGAGACCCTTTTCATTCTCTACTCAACTGCTTGAATGAAATATGGAACAGCAGGCCTCTGTAGTGCAGTTGTTACACAGTTGAATTGAGAGGAACCCCACAGGCCCACCAGCCCGCAGCCCCTCTGCATGCATGGGAGCAACAAAAGCATATCTTTTACAAGGGAAATGAAAAGATCTCCTCGACATTTAGGCCGGAGTGTGATTTATATAATTCTAACTTTTGGGGTCATTCCAGGGCAAAACTAAGTTTAAGAGCTTACAAGTTCAAAGCAGGAGATTTACTCTGCAAATACAAAAGAAAAAAGGTTAAAAATACAGAACAAAACATGATACCGTATTTAACGTATGCGTCTGTCTGTGCGCATGTAGCTATGCACTGTACATGTGTGTTCTCTATGCTTACTAATTCATAATTTATGTGTTTGTTGATGCAAACATATCTGTTTTGTGTGTCAAAAACCCAAACTGTTTTCCTGCAAATTTTCTCAATTCAGAAAGGGACTGTTTAAAGTTCACAAAGCCCTATGTTTAATTTGTATTCAACTGGCTTTGTAAAGAGTACTTTTGATCAATAAATTCTATTTTCTATTTGCAAATTAGCCTCTTCAGAATCTGTGAACAAGGAAGACAAGTGGTTATGAATTCACAGACAAAAACATGCATTTAAGTTAGTGTTCATAGGGGAGTCTCGGTATGCAACTATCACTACACACACACCCCTCCCCACTTTCAGTCACGACAAAGTGTTGGTGCATTGCAGCTGCAGGATAAAACCATCCTGTCAAACTCAAAAATGAGATGTTAGACCATCGGCGTGTGCAGACACTTGACAACAAGGTGTAACAGAGAGAAAAGAAATATAGACATGATTGTAGACAAAGTTGTTCTGGGTAGGTGTATATTTAAGCATTAAAGAGAGAAACAGTGAGAATGAAAAAAATCTGAATCGTTCTTGTTTCTTGTTTGATGCTCCCCTGATTAACAGCTGATAATTTCCTCAAATAACCACAAGGTTTGACTACCTAGTCGATCAGAAATCTTTATTCTTGAAGTTCAAGCTTCCAAAATTGGGCCAAGTTAGATTTAAATTTTATACCAAAAAAAAAAAAAAAGTCAAAAACTACTTCAATTGGACACACATCCATTCCAGAGCTAATTCACAGGTAAATTAAGATAACTGATACCGAAACATACCAAAAGCACAACCACACAAATGCCATTAGTCCAAGCTATAACCCTACTATAAACTGTTGCCATGATGAGGGTATGTGAATGGTCTGCATAACTTTTTTACACTTTTACACAGCACTCTCTAGTGGGCATGTACTGGATCTGCAGTGTAAACATACTAAACACATAGAGTGAAGCAGTCACACTCAAAGAAAAAAAAAAAAAACAAGAGTAAGCAAATGTGAGATTTGTTTGTTAGCTTTCATTTCTTCATTATTATGCTTTAGATTTTAGTTGGAGAAAATGCTGTTAGTGAGGGAAGACAGAGGGGGAACTGTAAGTGCATTTGTCTTTGAGTTAAATTGGTGCTTTTTGAAGCTGTAGCTCTTGCTATATACCTTTGCTGAGAATTTTGGACTCCATATTTTAAGTAATAGTTTGACATTTTGGTCAATGAATACAACTTTTGTGTCTGTATGGTACTGTTAATATGTAGCTGAAGCCAGCAGCTAGTTAGCTTAGCTTAGCTAAGACTGGAAACAGGAAACAGCTTGATTTTGCCAGAGTCTGCTTACCTGCACTTCTAAAGCTTCCTAATTGGAACATTATATCTTGTTTGCTTAATCTCTAAAAGACGTTTAGAGTAAAAGTAACATGTTGCAGTTTTAGGAGAGGATATGTGCTGGACTAGTTCCTGCTAAGGTGCAGCAACTTCCTGAAGTCTCTGTTTCCTGGAGACCAAGAAGGTACCGCACCCTTTCGAGATTTCGTCCACTCTCAAATAAGTGTGTTTACCAAAATGTCAAACTACTTTAAACAATTTTGCCATGCCATACTCCTGGAAGGTTCACTGAAGTAGGCTTACATACGTAAGAACTCACAGCTATGACATGAATCACTGCAAACCCATTGTGGGTGCAAACGTCACTATTTGGGGCTTCCTTCTTTCCACAGAGGTCAGGGATCAACTCACAAGTCCTCCACTTTGCTTTTCCCTCCAGCCCACAATTTGCAAACTTGAAAATCCACCATCGTAATCATGCAGTGAAAGTCTGTGACAATGTATAGCAGAATGCTTCAGTACACACACAGCCTACTTCAATGCCCATTTGGAAAGTTTACACAGAAAAATCAATAAATAGCTTTCTAACCTGCAGAAAAAAAAGACTCCAAACACATCTTTCATCTTGTGTCATTTTCTTATGGTCATTCAGCCGAAAAAGCTGGCAAGCTTATTATTTAAGGAAAAAAATCAAGACAGTATTGAATTTCTGCCAAAGACAAATTTATAGACGCAAACAGAAACATACGGTTACTTAAGAAGTGAAGCAGAACGAACGTACCCTCCCAGCTCTGAAGATTCTGACCCTTGAACCCTGACCTCTGCTTCCATCGCAGTGCTCATTTCACAGGTTGTCAACAACCTGAACTGATGAGCGTATAAAACCAAAAAAATTCCTTATCTGTTGCATGGCATGGTTGGTTCAGGTTTCAGTTAAATGAGGAAATATTACTTAAACTTAATGTTAAAGGAAATTCATGCATCTGTTATATAAGAAGTGACGTCTAACATGCAATATTAATGTTAATCTATCTCAAAAGCAAAAGTTTGGATGACTATCCAAACCAAAGCTTTGTATAGCACCCACAAAAAGACTACTGAAGCTTATGGAATTGATTTTCTGCAATGCAATTCTCAAAATTTTACGACACAAATTTGCAACTCCTGTTTCAACTTTTCCTGTTTTATTCACATACAAGGGAGCTGGTATTTGACTGTTTTCAGTCTCAGGATTTTCAATTTTTATTTGATCATACTTTTTGTCATTCCTGTGTTGCTTCACATCATTACTTCCCCAACCCCAAATCCAAGACAGTCCACTGTGATTGTGCAAGGGAGAGAGGAAGGCGTGAATTTGAACAAAACCTCAGTGATCAGTGGCATGTTCTCATTTCTTCAGCTCTGTCCTTAAGCTGCTTTATCAAACAATGACCCTTCCCTCCCGCTATCTGCCTCATTCCCACAGTCCCAAAATGCACCTTTCCAATTCTCCTGAAGAAAAAAACAAACACTAATCGCTGCTCCTCTGTCTCCTCAACAATACAGGCGTTCTGACAAAAGCAGGGTTGGCTTCTACCAGACCCCCTCTCTTCTTACTTCCCCCACACAAGTTATTTTGTTTTCCTCAGTTCTTCCGGTAGCGATTCTTTGGCTTCTCACTGCAGCCAGTAGCCTCGCAGGAGGACAGGCCAGGCTGCTTGCCAGAGTTAATGCTGCTCAGAAGGGCAGGCAGCTCATTGGTGATCGCCCTCTCAATCTTATCCAGCAGACAGCCTCCCATGTAGGAGCACTGAGCCGTCAGGGGCTTGAAGTTGGTGACAGGGTTGATGCCAAAGAAGTCACGGTAAGCATCACGGTTGGGCAGGTCGAACTTGCTAACGTTGGTCTTGGCCAGGATGGATTTAAAAATGTAGAACTTGTCTGGGTCATCCACAATCTCCTGGAAGACTAGTTCAGGGTCACTGAAGAAGCTCATCTTCTCCTTAAAGGTCTGGACATAGCGATCTACCAGCAGGCCGTGGATGCGCACGCGGATGCCGTGCTGGCGGATGAAGGCAATTTTGTTCTCCATGCGGTTTTCAATCACCTGGTTCAGATCTTCCAGGAGGGAGATCTCCTCTCGCTTGAAGAGATCACGGCTGGTGTCAGGTGCATATTCATATGGCCAGAAGGAGCTGACATACACACGGGGAGGCTCAGTCACATTGATGAGGGGAGCCAAACTCCAGAACAGCGCTCCATAGACTCTCATTAAGTCCTGGGTGACCAGGTTGTCAGCTTTGTTTAGGATGATACGGATCTGGGATTCACGACCCTTCAGCTGCCGGAAGAGCATCTCAAGCTCCAGACCAACGTCCAGCTTGGTGGGGTCAAACACCACAAAGATCAGGTCAGCACGGTCAATGAACCACTGGCAAACGTCATTGAAAGGATACCCTGGATGAAAGAAGAGAACACTAAGTACAGAACTGCAACCAGCTGCTTTGTATCTGAATTGTGAAAAGTCTGAGTCTTACCTCTCTCCTGCTGCTTCCGGTTCTCAATGATTCCTGGCGTGTCCACAAAAGTCACGCGTTCCAGCAGCTTGTGGGGCATCTCAATACCGATTAACTTTTCCAGGAAGTTTTGGCCAAACTTCTCCAGAGGAGAGAAGGAGCGAGAGCTGTCTGCAGCCATGACAATACCCTCGACAGATCGGATTTTCTCACCGTGCATAATCACAGTAAACTCAGAGGTAGTAGGCTCAGCTCCTAAAGACCAAAGAGATCAGAAGGAATAGTATCAAGACCAGGAAACACTTTGAAGAAGGAAAATCTGAGCGGATCTGGGTGGAGATGAAAGAAATGTGAATACACTGGGGAAGGGCTGGATGAAATGGACCAAAAAAACATATATTTTTAGGCTAAAATGGCTTATCCTAACACTATACGAAATGGACAAAATCAAACATCCCAATATGTTTGACCAAAGACCTCAATATCAGTAATGCAGCAATATTGTGACGATGACTGCTGGTGTTTTCCCAAGTAATTTACACAATGAGATTTTTGATAAATAATCAACATTAATGACTAGGTGGGTAAAGGCAAAAAGTAGAACAGGAGGAATAGTCTGGTATTCTTATTAAATTGCATCACTTTGCAGCCTTTGAAAACAGGAAAAGACAACTCTAATGTCACAATATAACGATGACCAAAATATAAGAAGTTATCCCATCTTAAATCACAATATTGATATATTGTCCAGGTCAGGGGAAATGGTTAAATCCAAGTTTTTGTGTCACCTGAGAGCAATTGTTAACAAAATACAGACAGTATGAACTCATTTATGGAGCAACATCATTAATTTGGAGTCATGTTTCAATCTAATGAGTGAGTTCAAATATATTTACTTTCTTTATGCTCTGGTTTTGGTTTCTTTCTCCTCCTGAGGGAAATATCTGGCTGTCAACAGCAAGGCACTAACTGTGTCCGTCAGCTGTTTGGGGCTCCCCACTTAGACTGGGTTTTTAGAGCTTTGTCACGGAAAACAGGCGCTAAGAAAGCACTGAATCTGTACCAAGACAGTAACATGGGGGCCAGACAGATAAACAAAGTGATGAAACTCACTACAAAGCTGTGTAAAGCCGCAGATTCAGGCAGTGACTCTCTGTAGTTTCATCACCACAAGAGAGCCCTTTCACATTGTTTTTTGTACATTATTTTCACATTTTCAATATAAAAGTATCCATTATAGCCACTTTTCATGTAATGAACAGTGGTACTCAATTGTCAAAAATGACTATTAAGCCTTTTTAAGATTTAATGGATCCAATTCAACAAGATTTCTGTTCCCTTTCTCTGTATATTTTTAAATCCTCTTTAACACTTCATTTTGAAGTTCTATTTGGTTCCTAACTGCTATATCAATTTGCCAATATCAGGCTATCACAGATATACTGGTGTGTCTACATGTTCGTCATTATGTCCCGATATTAGAACTTTTTTAAGGCTGAAAGAAAAGCTTGGACTTGTGATTTAAAATGGTGCAGTTATAGTTGGTCCATCACAAGAGTGTCTGTTATTTCATAACTAATGAATGAAGTGTTT
>JAQFJA010000009.1:11766764-11777943 GCA_029874485.1 Naso brachycentron | reverse complement strand
ATATATGACGATATGATATAGATATAGTCACTCGTAGATGTTTCAAAGTGTTTAATTTAATGATGTTTAAATCAAAGGGCCAATTTAGCTGATTCCTGCTGGTCCAACTTCTTAAGCTAAGCTAAGCCAAGCCAAGCCAAGCTAAACAAGTTGCTTTAGCTTTAAATTTTGTATCATTCGTAGCTCTTTGGAAGAAAGAAAACACAATTTTTTCTCAAAAATGTTGGATACATGCCATCACTCAATTACAGTTTACAGGTTTCTGCCTCTGAATTGTTGATTAAAAAAGAAAAAAAATGTTTTAAAGGTACGCTACCTACACAAGCTCAACACATATTAGAAAACACCTAACAAGAAACAAAACGCAAACTAATGAAAAAAAAAGTGAACATCTGTGTTTCATTGAGTTTTCTGTTTTTGCCGCAAATTCAGTGCTGCTGTTGTGTGTGGTTGTTTTATCCCATTAGCTAATGCTAATGTTGCATGTGCATATGAATGTAAATAAGAGGACGTATGCTTGTGTTTTGTCTATATGCGTGTGTTTTCTTAGGCTGCAGTATGTTAAGCTTTCAGGCACACCACATAGAGAATAGAGGGACATTTTGAAAAAAAAAAAGACACCACTCTCATGTTTGTTTATCATATTATTAAAGACTGGGACTGAGAGAAACATGCTAGCTAGTCTGGCGTAACAAAATCTGCTTATATGCATCACTGAATTTATTAGGCTGGCACATAATATTTTGTATGTTTTACCCCGTAAGAAACTGGAAAATGTTAGTTGGTTGTTTTATGATGGGATATGTGCCTTAATTCTTGGCTATCAAAGACTTACAGATTAAAAAAAGAAGGTATAACAAGCTAACTAGCGAGATTCAGAGTTGAGAATAGGCAGAGTTTGCAGCCTTTGAACAGAGTTGAGCTTGCTGTTTCCTGCTAGTTATAGTCTGTGTACTAAATTAACTGACTGTTGATTGCGTTTAACCTTTTATTTAACTGACAAATAAGAGTAGTATCAATCTTCCATCTTCCTGTGAGAGGGAATATCTGTATTTCACCAAATGTTGAACTACCGTAGCCTATTTCTTTAACATACAGCTATTAAAGTTAAACAGACTGTAAAGGAATATTGCCTACTTCTTTCAATGATGAGAAAGAAAATCAAGAATTGTCTCCCTCACAATGAGCTGCCATGATTGCTTTGCCAAACAAAGAATGTCTGTAACATTTGACTTCACTCCACAGACTATTTGCCGTAAATGTGCTTAAAAGTAAATGAGAGTCTGACATTAGGGAGAGCTGTCAACCTGTTACTCTAGTTGGGAAGACACAATGCTCACTTGGCAGCCATGTTGGGAAATAATCATGAGACTGTGTGTGTCGGTGGGGTGTTGAAGCTGAGGAGTGAGTATGTCTGGAACATTAAGACCCTAGAGTCAACCTAAAATCCCTAACACAGCTGAACACTAGGCGGATTACTGCTTTATCACACTGCAGCAGACGCACTGTGCTGAACATAATCTCACAGTTCCTTGGGAATCAACATCTCCACTGTAAATTAATCCCCAAATATGGCAGGAGTTTCTTACTCGAGCATGTCCTTCCCATATGATTGGAAAGCGTGTCAGAACAATACAGCATGTTCATTTCTGTGCGTAAAACGGCCCTATTCCTAAGGAGCTTCCCTAAAGGTGGGATGCGGCTGAGAGGCATGACAGTATGTTTATGAAAAAATCTGTGCTTTTGATGAGCCTTTATGCGTTCTAGTGAACATTAATTCTGTCTTAATTACAGCTGACAAGCACTTATATTAAACCGTAGAGTTGATGCATTAATTAACAAGGCCTTAGGAAGGATTTGAGAAATGCTGAGATCACGAGTTCTACTCTTTTTTATTTAATACTGCTTTGTTTACCGCCTGTTTAATTATATATTTTGTACATTTTAGGCTATATGTCTTAAGGCTTTTGCAAAACCTTCCCCACACAGCCAGGATTAAAAACTTTTAAAAGTATATGCTTCACTAAAAATCATTATCTGATAAATAACAGTGCTTGATAAATTTAAGTATATTGTGTTTAAAAGTTTCAAAATCAGCCAATAAAAAAATCTTCACACTTGTAACTGTAGAATGCAAATAGTCCTTGGGTAGTTAAACCCTATAATACAAGAAAAAGTACAGAGAACATGACATCAGTGTTTTCAGTTTAAGATATGAGTATAACCCAGCTGATGGTGAATTAAAAGCTGAACAAAAGTAATTGTCATATTGTGATTAACATTAAATCTGTAGTAACTATGCTGGTAAACATCAACAAGGTTTTGCAGCGTTGACTGTAACTGGACGACCTTGAATGCTCAAATGTCATTCATCTGTTATTTCATAATTGCTTTTTGACCATAATTGTGTTTTTTAATGTTTTTATTTTCTATACATGTAGGTATGTAATATTAGGTAGGTAAGTAATATTTTTATCCAGCACCTTTCTAAAAACTTATCATGAAAAACTAAAAACTTCGACATAAAAATGATTTGTCTACTATTATTGGTCTGTTACCAATTTATCCTTGAATGCCTTTAACAGACTGTGCTATTTAATCCATATTCCACAACTGAACGTCATGAGTGCCGGTGCACATTAGTAATACAGTCATACAGTGTGGTTTTGTTTGCTCTCTGTCCATGCTTATTATCAGTCATTACACATTGCTAGAATGTGTAAAAAATTAGAATGTTGGAGCCTCTGTGGGCATAAAAACTTGAAGTATTTCTGAATGAAGGTGTGATGGTGTGAACAACAGGCTTGGAGTGAATGAATGTGTGTCAGAGGATGATTGCAAGAGATGCCACCTACTGTTTCTGTTGTGCATTCAACTGACACAGGGAAGATGGTCAGTCTTAATTTAGCAGAAGGGGAGGGCTTTAAAAATCACAGCCACCAATCATGAAAAGACACTTGTGCATCAAATGCGCAGCTTGACTGACAGTCAACCAGAGCTGGTGGAGGCAATTTGCAATGGTCATGGTACTATTAGTGTTATAAATACTATTAGTGTTATAAATATTATTAGTGTTATAAATACTGTTATATTTAACAGTGAATATTGAGTGAGTGAAATAATAATTTTGGAGAAATAAAAACAGACAAAAAGACACACACAAAGGGCCAAATGCGTAAAAAACAAAGTACAAACTTTATTATTCTGTCTTTACAAAGGCACAAGCCTCTTTTTATTCCCAAAACATTTCTCTTAAAAAAAATCAAAACAAAAACAAAGAAACAAATTAGCTTCTTGATGACCATACGCACCGACAGGTCTAACAAAAAAAAAGTTACAGAAAACAGACAAAAGGAGGGAGAAGAGGGAGCTGTGAAAGAGACATGAGATAAAACAAATAAACGAAGACAGCATAAAGATCTTGAAAAAAAGAGACAAAGATGTGAGGGGCGAACAGGACAAGATGGAGAAGGACTGGACATGGAGGGAAAGGGGGATACACAGCTGTGCGGTTTTTTACTCATAACCTCAAGAGCTTCAGCTGAGGAGAAGCCCCTTCACATCAAAGAAAGAGGCGGACTCCAGTATAGTACAGTAAGTGCTTTGTAATCTTGACCCCATTTAATGATCCCCAGGCCCAACCCCATGTATCAATCAATCTGATATGTCCACATAACGTTTTCTAACACACAGAACAAAGTGTAAAACACAGATGGAAAGAAAACAACTCTGAGATTCAGCAGAAAACTACCAAACGCAGATACTCAGAGGGAAAAGCAAGAGCTCTACAAGAAGCAGAGCCTGCAAACCACATTTTCAACATCCAGGAATATCCCTTTCATATAATGATAAGTACTGGGTAAATGTCCAATGATTTAGCTTGACAGACGCGTCACTCGTTTCAGTGCAGCTGACATCAATATTTTTTTTAAAGGGCAGTTCCGTGACATGAATTATGATAGATGAGGTGTGTTCAATTGAACACTTTTCTGTCCAGCAGTTCAAGAGCTCCATCTATGCATCGATGCAGGGGACTTTTAGCAATGAGTGCGTTACTAAATGTGTCAAGAGCCCTAATGTAGCTGTAATGTTTCAATATACTAGGCTGAACTTTTCAAGGGCAAACTGAAAGGAGAAAAAAAAAATGGAATGTCAACATTTCATTGTGGATTTTTTTTTAACCCACACATCTGGCTTTATTAGTGCAAACCAAGGGGCCAAAACGGTTGCAAATCTACATGTAACTTGTAGAAGAAAATAGTAGGAGTAGGGCCCGACAGATACATATAAAAAAAACTGTTTTTAAAGCCGGAAAAAACGCTTGGAGTAATGATTTAAAATGGTGTAATAACATAGTTTGTCCAGCAGAGGGCAGTGCTTTCATTAAAAACTAATAAGTAAAGTCTTTACTGTTCAGTGCACTGATGTTGGGAATAAAGTTTGGTAAAATGTAAGATATCCTGCTTCTATTACATATCTTTGTCACAAGTATTTGATAACATTAAGTCGATATTATAAATACAAAATATCGAATATATATATTGAATATTGGAATTTTCTTGCTCCCTAATATTGATATCGGCAGCGGCCCCAAAAATCTCATATCCGTCGGGCCCCAAATCAGGAGTGCTTGACTGTAATTAGTAGCAACCTGTTCATTTTTGAGGCAAACAGAAAACAAATAAAAGCAAAAAATAGTCTAACAGGGAATATATAGTTCAACACACCACGGGTATTGACGAGCCTGTTTAGAGGATTTCAGTGGTTGACAAACAACCCAGATCAAGTGTTCAGGTGCATCCCTCTGACCCCAGGGCTTTGTTAAGGCTGGCTCTACAGTGCCTCCCTGCAGCCGCGGGCTATAAGTAAGGCAAGCTGCTGCCTCTCTCAGCTACACGTCTTAATGTCTGTCTGCCAACCAACATTTGTAGGCAAAAAAAAAAAAAAGCACAATTAAAGTACGATCTAAGCAGAAACATGCAAATAGCACGGTACGCCACAAACAAGCGCACAAAAGGACAAACGATTTATGCAAGGAAATGCATAGAGCATGTGAGGTCGACCCAGTCAGTCGCCTTCATGGCACATTCAGACTATTTCTCCAGGTATTTTCCTTGTATTTGAAGTATACTCTGCTTCGATAAATGTCCCAACATTTGGGCAAGAAACTACACTATGAAGGGCTACACAAACCAGCCCTTAAGTTGGAGCAACAAGTGATTGTATGTCAGTCGTATTGGTATGTGTGAGTGCTGTGCGCACACATGTGCCTCAGCTTCAAGGTAAAAGTGGTGCTGCTGCAGACTGCCAGAGTCTGGGACACCGCTGAGCCCTGCTGATTCAAAATGCTAGAGACACATACACACACACACGCCAGTGGAAATCACTCACGAGTGTCCACAAAATAGCTTATCTAACAAGCCAGGTGCTTTTATATTTAAGAGGGGAGAGTGTCAAGAAAATGTCAAAGTACAGATTTTTTTTTTCTTTTCTTTCTTTTTTTTTTTGTCAGGCCATGAATAAAAAGAACATGCCAAATACATGTGTGGGATTACTGGGAACCCAGCCCAGTAAAAATGGCAACAAACAAACAAACAAACAAACAAACAAAAAAACGAAGAAGATGTGAACCAGTAAGCGCACTCTCTCCTCTCGAGCTTCGCCTCAGCCATGAAAACAAGTTTTTTTTTTTTCCCCCTACAGTACAATCACTTTAACTTGCTGGCTGAGTGACACGTACAGAAAGAAAACATGAAAAATACTTTACGAGAGTATAACATATTCTTTCATAGCAGAAGCCAAAAAGGTGGAACTTTGAGACAGTCTCGTTGGCTCACAGTGCTGCACCAAACAGCCGAGAGGTTTAAAGGATCTTAAACAAAAAAAACGCTCCAGTGTCAGGTGGTGTTGACACCACTCGGCTGGGCTCTTCATCGATTTTAGCTCCCGTTTCGCGGGTCGGTCAGTTGACCTCGGTTGACCTCGGGGACGAAAGAAAGAACAGTCCTCGTGATCAATGGAGAGATTTTGCAGACATTCGAAATACTAGTATCCAGTATGATTGAACATTTATGCACCAGTCACTGAAGTAGCTTTCTATGGATTAATGACTTTTTATGAGTATGTGTGAAGGAGTGAGAGAGCAGAGGGCTAGAGATAAGCAGAATAAAGGCGCAGAAGTGACTGCATGTATGAGTGTCTAAGTGTAAGCCTGTTCTGGCTGCCTAACATGTAAGTTTTTACACTGAAAAGAAAAATAAACAAAAAAAAACCGAGTGCTTCAATCTGTCTACTAGCCCTATTAACGTCCACTGAACAAGAGCGCTGTGGGTTCTTGTCAACTCCTGTCGCCCTCGTCTGTTCGGGCCTTTTCTGTGTGTAAGTGTGTGTGTATGTAAGTGTATGAAGCGTTATGGGTGAACTCAGGGCAGGGAACAGTCATCAGGCCCGTCGCTGTTTGAGGCCGTGTCTGAGCCCGCCGCGTCAGACAGGACACGACCCGAAGTGACGATGACCGCCCTCCGCTGCTCTTCCTCGCAGCCTTTCCCCTGGGTGCCCTCGATGTGCTGGATTGCCTGGAGACAGAGGAAGGAAGGTAAGTGATGTCAGTGAGAGCAGCACCCTCTAGTGATTAGATCTGGAATATTTTCCAACCACTCATTGATCATGCAGTAAATCTGCATTTTGCTTTCATGTATCTGGGTCTTACTTGAACGATGGTGTCCAAGTTCTGTCGGGATGTGGACACTGTATTGATAACTGATGTCGGGCCCATGGTTACCACGGTGACATGATGGGGCAGCGGAGGCTGGACAGGTGCGGGGACGATGACTGTGGCATGGTGTGTAGGTGCAGGAGGGGTTGCTGGGGCCAGAATCTGGGAGAGAGAAGCAGTTATTTTAAGTTTCTCTTATGTCACCACTACAATGCGACAACAGACTGTAAAGGTGAAGTCACATGCTTCACCAATGTTGACATTAGATATCATGGAAAACCTGCACAAAATACCATAATTATACACAAATCCCGATGTATAAATGCGTGTATGCACATAGGCTAATACACAAATAATTGGGTATATAACTGAACAGAATACTGACAACTGACTTAACCAGGAAAGATGTTGGGAATATTTCATCGTCCGAAATTTTTTGGGGATGCAAGATAATTATCAGTGCCAAAAAATAAGCAGAACATAATGGGAAATTTATATTTATGCATTATTTCAAATAACATACATTATGGAAAATAGTTAGAGGCAATTTAAGAGCCAAATTGTTTTCATGATTTCATGCACTTAAAGTAGCATAGCCAACCCTTTTAAAATGTTTTTTTATTAAGAATGACAATCTATGCTTAATATACCAAATGCATTTTGTCAGTGTTTAATCTGCAGATGAAGCAGCCTTTTGATTTTGCTCTAGAATTTTTTATCTATGTTCTACATCTGATTTGACAGATTTTTGTCAAAGCATTTCCTTTATTTTGAAACAAAATTCTCAATTAAACTTCTAAGTGTGTTTGTGAAGTTTTTCAATCTTATTTAGTTAAAAAAAATAAATAAATAAAGGAACATTTCCTCACTACATCTTAGCCTTTCTGATGCTCAGGTGTGCATAAACTACAGGTTATGATAACATCTTTTTGAAAATACAACTAAGCGATATCTTATCTGCATCAGGCACGAGAGGCAATTATTGGAGTCCTTATTGGCACAAAAAGGTTTGACCAAAAGGCAGCAAATCGCACAAAAGCCCTCGGTGGTAGAAAAACAATTCCCCTCCTGAACCTGTCAGACCATCCAACCTCTGGCTGTAAATGTTTTAAAAGTTGCTTTTGTTTCTTATTATTATTTCCCTTAAGTAAAGGGACAGGGTCGATCTTGACAACGGAAACAACAAAGTCTTGACTCAAACATCCACTTATGAGCATTTCCAGTCGTTTCAACCCCATCTAACAGTCAAAAGTTTCTGATTCTCAATCTTTTAACATCCTGTAACTGTGATGTGCAGAACTGGACGAAAGTAAGTATATTTATAAGTATAAGTACATTTCCTTTAATAATTCAGCAAAATGTGATATTAAAGTAGATCAAGCTTTTAGTTATGAGCTGTTTGTTAGAAGCTGTAATCGTATTAAAGAGAAGACAAATGTGAGTTCAAGTTCAATTTCATTGTCAATTCACAGTGAAACTGATTTGAGGTCACGTCGTTCAGCTCTGTTTGGGGAGTCACAAAGTGTCACGTGACCGATCTTGAGCGTCTCAATCATCATTCCCGACTGGCCCCAGCTGCCACGGGGAGTGGACGGGCAGACAGCACACACACAGATTGATTTGGCATCATGTTCGGTTAGAGTTGGCCTGCAGAAACAAGATCCTGCTGCTGTCAGGACGGCAGACAGGCACAGCAGAGATCTGTGAGCTGCTCATTTAACACACTGTTAGTGCGTCTTAGCTGTTGACAGCTTTAACTGTAGACATGGAAGAGACTGTCAGGTGCGCCTGTCAATGTGACATCCACAGTATACCGAGAGATTAGTACAGGTGCGTGTTTCAAAATGAAATATGCTTTAGTGTGACTGATTCAAAGTCTGCAGCTACACGCAGGAGGGAGAGGGAGGGTTTGGTGCCAGCTGCCCGATGAATTTAGGCTAATGAGCCCAAAATAAACACTGTTTTTCAAAATATGCTCGGCTGAAAATGGTTGTACTTTGATTGCTGGAGGGCAAATCTGCTGAGTGGCGCCAAGATGGATGAAGTAGTAATAATAATATATATATAAAAAAATAATAAAAATTTACCAAACTACCACCCCGATTCAAACAAAACTGGGCTGCTATGTTAAACTTACACAAAAACAGAAGCATGCATGCAATGTTTATAAGTGGAATGTTCAAACTGTGTTTTTTGGAGCATTTCACAACATTTCACTTCTTTTGTTGCCCCTGTCCCAACTTGTTTAAAATATGTTGCAGGCATCACAGAGAGAAAAAACAAATATGTGCTAAAATAATTCATGTTAATAAGGTAAAACATGACATATAATATCTTTGTAGTGTTTTTAATTGAGTCAGTGTCCAGAGGGATTAGAAAACTTCTACATTCCGTTTCGTTTGTTACGCAGCGTCCTAACTTTTTAAATCTAGGGTTACAATCAGACGAACAGGATGATGCCAAGTTCACTAACGTGGGTTGTTTAATTTAGATTTAAAAAAAAAAAAAAACCCTACATCACTGTCATTGTCATTTATTAAGCCATGACCACAGATTGATCCATTTTGTATGTCTGTTCTGCATCAAAAGCTAAAAATCATTAGGAAAACTTTTGGTTTAAAAATGACAAGTGGCTTTAACAGTCCTAGAGGCAGCTCTATGTCAAATTAAACCTTAAAAATGCCCATATGTGTTGACTTATGAATCTAAATATTTCATTTTCTATATCAGACTCAAAGAGGTTCATTTACAAAAAGGGAAATTTCTCAGCACAAGACAAATAATTCCCAAGAGTATTCCGCTGTTTGTGTGAGTGACGCTTAAATGCAAATGTGTCCAACCTGTGGGCTGTGGGCTGGAGTGAGGTCCCTCTCCAGCTGTTTGTGCTGCTGCAGATGATTAAGGCTCTGTGTTTGGGCCTTATGATCCTGAACCTGCAGGGCGATTGCCTTCAGTTTCTCTGGGTACAACTGGGCATCCAGGGAACGCATCTGGGAATAAAGGTGCAAGTTAGTAGGGCTGGGGTGACGCGCCGATGTTATCGATTACCTAAGCACGACGATTAACATAATTTGCGCTGACGCGTCGCAAGGAGGAAGTAAGATGGCTGCGCCAAGTCAGAGAAGTAGCATGGACTCCACTGAGCAAGCTGAAGCCGAAAAAACTTGCCTACGGTCATCTAAAGTGTCTAAACCAGGAATGTGTCGCTGTTGGTGGTAATTGATTTTCTAATGTTGAATGTTTGTTTCCCCCTGCATCACTGTTGCTGTTACACGTCACGTGACACGTGTGCTTAGTGTTGTTGCCGATTCTTACCTGGTCTTCCAGCATCATCCTGACCGAGCGCTCTTTCTCCAGCTGCTGCCGTAACTCAATCATCTCCCTCCTCAAGTCCTCGGTCTTCTCCTCCTCCAGGATGTCCGGTGAGCCAATGCCTTCATCTTTCTCCTCTGCACGCCTCCTCTTCGGGGAGGAACCGCTCAACTCCTACAGGAGGCAAAAAGAAATTGAGTGATCTGTGTTTGAGAAACAGTAAAACTGAACGACAGAGAGGCCTCAAGGCGGCTTTGTTGACAGTTTCAGGTTTTTGCTGCTTTACTTGTATGATTCGTTTGAGCTGACTGTTCTGCTGCAGTAGCCGCGTCTTCTCCTGCTCCAAAGTGAAAATGTACTCTGCTGTCTGTTGCAGGATGGCAGCCTGGGGAACAGAGAAAAAGAATACAGGTTTGTTTTGAAGGTGAGTTCAGACCCTCACAGCTACTTCTAACTCATCATGTAATTCAAATCTCTCTTTGTGACCCACCTTACTGAGCTTCTCTCCATCGCTGTGTGGGATGAGTGTTTTAAGTGACTGGAATCCAGCATTGATGCTCTGCATACGCCGACGCTCGTTGCTGTTGGCAATCTCTCTGCGAATTCGCCGCTCTTGGTCCCGAGCTGTTTCTGGGGTCAGAGGAATGTTGGCCAGGCTGAAGGGCGAGACACGGGGGGAGAAGAGCAGTCAGTTAGACACAGGAAGAATCTGAATCATTTGATAACATTAAAAGAAAATAAAACAATAATAGAGTACATAAAACATTAACAAACCAAATGCTAACTTGTCGATTAAAATTTGGTTAAATGTTTCATGCTTCCAACCTTTCGTTTTACCCGTTTTTATTTTATTTTTGTTTTCTTTTGAATTTTTTGTGAAACTCTTTGTAACATTGTTGAGAAAAGTCCAATAAAAATAATTTCATCATTATTGATAAAATTGTTGTTGTTAGTAGTAATGTAAGTATTATCATTACTATTATTATTATTTTTTTTTTTTTTTTTTTTAGGGCCTGAACCATAGATTGGTGTGCCGATACTGGCCTATTGCAGATATGTAGGTATCGTCATGCATGTTCTCCAATATGCACAGATATTAAAACTGTTTTTAAGGCCAGAAAAAATGCTTTGACCAGTGGTTTAAAATGGTAG
>JAQFJA010000009.1:11709771-11731435 GCA_029874485.1 Naso brachycentron | reverse complement strand
CAAAAAATTTAACACCTTGGTTTTTGACCAAATAATGCAAAACTGACATATCCATCAGCTTTAGATATACTCCATTTTATGCTAACTGGTGTATGTTAGCATGCTAAAATGCTAAACTAAGTTGATGAACCAGGTAAATGTTACCTGCCAAACATTAGCATGTGTGAGCATGTTAGCTGACAGATGTTAGCATTTAGCTTAAAGAATACTGTGCCCATTGGTGAGTTGCTAGCTTGGTTGTAGTGACTCTTAATCTTATTTTTTGTGAAGTACCGATGTTGTGATATAGTTACTTGTTAAAGAGTGCAAAACCTTTATAAAGAAAATATCTGGGTCACAGAAATCACTCTATGGGTGAACCGCTCACAACAAAATGTCCAAACTCGAGCCAGAAGCTGTGATTAGGAGTCACAAGTTCACATAATATTGTTTTATTTTTATGGGTCTTGAGCCAAAAAAGTTGGAGCCCACCGCTCTAGCGGGGAAAGTTTAGTTTATAGAGGTATCCGTGACAGTCACATCTCGTTTACAGAGCATTAGTGCATAAAATACATGTTGGTATTAAGTGTCCTAACACAAAGTTATCTCTGGGTTAAATTAGATTTGCAACCCCTGCTCCTTTTGTTCTGACTTTAGATTTCCAGGCAGGTAAAGTGAAACAATAGATTAATCACATCCAACGGGTATATGGTGGGCAGCGTTGGGAAAGTGTGACAGCAAAGAGCGAGAAAGGATTGGCTGATTAAATGAATGCACAGGGGAAAGGGAGAAATAGGACGAGAGGCTGTGTGCCAGCAGAGGATAGCTGTGCCGTGCATGCTCTCTGTCTGGCCACCTTACCCAGCTAACGGCCGTCTCAGCTCTGAAGTCGCTGGCTGTGCTGCTGTGCCCAATGTGGCAGACACTCACAGGCATACCAGCCTGCAGAAAACTAGGCCACTGAACTCTGTCTGCCCTCTGGGCTTTTTTCTTTTTTCTTTTTTTATAGATTAAACCCAAGAGGCTCAACTCCCCCACCTCCCGGCCACAAAACCTTTTAACCAGAGATGGAGAAAACAGGCAAACTAACAAGCCGCATTTGCAGTAAACAAAAACAAATAAAACCCTCCCTGTCTGAGGACAAGCTGTGTCAGGCTGCCCACAGGCCTGCAAGAATTTAATGCAGAGATGAACTGTGTTTCTGCCTCAGTGGTTCTTAACCATCATTATCTCAGGCACACACACATCACTGGCCTGTCTCTGGGTTCAGGCACAGTAGTGCAGAGAATCTCTCGTTGTGACTGGACAATTCTGGAATGTGATGTCATCAGTAACAGGTGTTAAGTAGGCTAGACATGGTTTCCGTGGCAACAGTGAAACCCACAGATACGGCGGCTCTCCTCCTCTCAGTCGGTCCGTCTCTCCTCTGCAGGTCGAAGCCGGGGGAGACTCAGCTTGGCAGCAGAAAGCTGAATAATATGACACGGATCCTTCAGGGTCCACAACTTTTCAATATTAAATAAGCTGTATGATCCATTAACCCTTTGAGCTCAGTCTGTAAGAAACTGCACTTTTGTTCCCCTCATAGCATGTGTAGACATGGGGATGCTGCCACATCCTCTCAGTGTAGAGCATTCATCAGTTTTGGGAACCAAGAATATTGGAAAAAAAAAAAATCAGTTGCTAAAATGTCTGAATTGAAAGTCTTATTTTTTGATATTGTAAAAGCGGTACGTGCTCCTGCATATTTAAAGGTAACCCTCCCATAATGCTATGAAAGTTGAACTGAAAACCAGGGCACCAAATTTGTGTTAGCTAGCTAGGTCAGTGTCATTGTAAAGGGGTGCCATTGACTGAAGTGCCACAGTGTTGCACAAAGGGTTAATGATGATAAGACTAAGGCTGCCAAGGCCTGTTCCAAGTTATGTTTTTTTGCACATTTGTGAGATATTATGTCAGTATTTTGATTTTTCCAAGTGCCTTTTTATTATAGGTAAAAAATACAGAAGTTATACACTATATGAAAAACAAAAGATTATATGAAAATATATTTTTTCCTGGTATCATGTTCTGTGGTTGAACATGCAGAATTTTAGAGTTGTAAAAGTCTCCAATTGGTACAACATAGCGGTGTTCTCCTGTTTTAGAGGAATTTTATTACGATATTGATAATAATGTCAATGAAAAGAAAAAATGTTTAATAAAGTTGTATTTGATACGACTTGTGTATTCTTTTCTGTTGAGAGCATATAAGAAAATGACACATGAAGGACATTTACATATCAAGACTTCATCCAGGTTAATGGGATTCTGCCCCTTTAGACAGACATGCACAGTGATGCTGCCTTCACACTTAACCTGAATAAAAACAATCCCTCATAATCGTTCTATTCATTCACTGCACTCAGCGTTCCAGCAACTCAGAAACACACCAGCTGAAAACTGGGATGCATAGAGAAGTGTTACTGTGGATTTACATCACTACAAACCATTTGTAACATTCTACTTATAAACATGCATTGAATAAGACATTTTTCTGATGATTATTGTTTGAGCTAGCCTGTCTGAAAATGACATCCACTGCCAAAAAAAAGGCACGAAGCTCAAGTTAAGAAAAAGAGGTTTTTTTATTGGGTTATAATTTACAGAGGATGGGGAGAGGAAGGGAGGGGCGAGTCATCGCTTAGTGCTTCATGTCTCCGTGTTCTGCCGCTTTTCTTCTTGTGTCTGAATACTTAGTTCCTCGTCTAGACGCTCTTTAGCCCGTACCACCTGGACACAAACAATAAAAATGATAATAATAATGAGAGAGAAAAGGGTTACTCTTCTCAAATGACAAAAACATAAATTCATTAAAGACACTGAAGGTGAGAAAATGACTCTCTTGGGATCTAATTATTACTTAATTGCTGAAAATGCAAAATTTCTTAATGATTTGGATTCAGCCTTACACTGCAACTTCTCTTAAAATACTGAAGCACACGTTGCCTTGATCATCTTGAAAGACTCAACAGCACCACAGAAAGTCACTCACACTTACAATCAGTTGATAAAACAGTCACTATGCCTGTTGCCAACATTCAACTGTATGTCATGGTTTAGTCACCTGGACTGCAGGTTTAGAACTTTTTTTTTTTTAATGGATTGGCTGGAAAAACTTTTGTGTGATAAATCTATGATCTTGAGTAATTTATATGCTGTTAGGTCAAGTTCATCTCAACTGACAGATTACTTCCTTTTCTCAGTTTAAAATTCAAAACTCTGGAGGCACTAAAGTGCATTTAAAATAAAAACAAACTGTGCAAAATTTATTACCAAACATTTATGTGTGAAAGTCTTAATCTTTAATTATTTAGTCTGGTGTGTTTTCTGATACCATATTTGTTTTGTGCTGTTTTTTATATTTTAGTGAGCGAAAAGCTACTTTCTACTAAGCACCGTACATTTTTTATGCTTACTTTATTATACGGGATGCTTGAAAATCATCATGTAAACAATGTTTCTAAACAAACTAATATGAAATTGTAATGTCTCAAATTGTAAGGTGAAGAATACTAACCTTTGATTGCAGGTAAAATGAACCGCCCATTAACTTGTCATTGACTTTAAAAAGGTGCTCGTAGTTCTGGAGGAGACAGAAGTTGCACTTGTTAATAAACATACTTGATTTTCCTTTAAAACACTTTTTTTTTTCTAGAATGTTGATTGATGGTCAGATACAGTAACAAAATAAAGCATCATTCCATAATGTTACTTTTAATAATTAATTCAGAAAGCCACACAATTTTCAATATGGATTTTGCTGCTCTGTTACACAAAACACAACCTTTTAAGTCCAAAATGAAGACAGTTTAATCTCAAAAGACAAATTTTACGTTGTGAAAATCCATTTGAAGCAATTTGTCCAAATCACTACCTGTGTTTATATGATAATAATAGTCCCAACTCATGCAGACAAATGCTACTATTTTAGCATACATGTTTCACAGTGAACAGAAAATCCTGTGAGCGTCAAACAGATTTTGAAGTGACTATAACAGCTCTGTAGCCCGGCACCAACAGAGTGTGTTAGTACCTTCTGAATCTCCTCAGGAGAGAGTGTGGACACGTTGAGGATCTGCTGCGCCTCTTGCAGACTCATCCCAGTGATGCTTGACGCTGCAGCAGACTGCTGACTTGAACGGTTCCTCGCCTGTGCGGCTGCTTGACTGGCTGTGAGAGAAAACACAACACACACAAATATTTCATTTTATTAGAAAACTTTTTTTTTTTTAAATGTCACAGCAGAAATGATTTTGGGTGACACATTATCATTCATCATTTTTTATTCTTATTATTATTCTTGTCTAGATTAACAAGTCTGAGCAAACTGTGAAATTAAGATTAAATTATACATTTGGGCCAGTCTTATACAGAGAATACCCTCTACTTTGAACATCAGTTTAGCCACATTAAATGTGATTTTGCAATTTAGCAAAGCACAAATTATACGCTGATCAAGATTCATTCAAATAACCTAACTATTTATTTAGTGATGTTATGTTATGTTATGTTATGAATGGTGCCCGGGAGGTGACATCAATATGGTTTTAATTTTTAAAAAGCACACACGCTTTCTATTTCGCGCACCCGTTTTGTAACTTGCATGCGATTTGTGAAACGGGTGCGCACTTTCGTGAACTGCGAATCATGTGTTTACATGAGGACGCTGGTGCAAGCTACTAAAACGCGCCTGCGATTTACAAGACGGATGCGCAAAATAGAGAGCTTACATGCATTAAAACAAACAAACTATCCTTGTCACCTCCTGTATCCCATATGGTCCCATATGGGGCATGTTTGCTTCATAAACAATTACATATTGTCATAATTACTGACAGTCAACCAGCTCAGTCATTAGCAGTTTGTCTCACCAGTGCTTTGACACACCACGTTCAAGTTTATCAACCATTACAGCCCCGTTATGGGTCATACCTGCATATTCTTGTCGTAACGCACGAGCAAATGCACGTCCCACCACCTGAGCTCCCATCACAATGATCTGCGCGAGATATTTGGCCTGCAGAGGAGAAGACATGCACCTTCAAGAACAGACAAATGAATAAAACAAATCATGGGGCGAATATCGTGACAATGACAGTATAGGGAAGGTGAGAGTTACAGCATGTCAGCACTTATGTGATAAAAAATGCTGCGTCAGACATCAAACCAAAGACAATGAACTATAAGTGCTGTGCATTACGAGCGTCTGCACGTTCAGAAGCACCTTTAGCGCAGCTGTTTACTCCGTGACAGCGTTTCCATACGTCCCTCCGCCGTATTTAGCACCGAATCAACTACATCTGGTTCATTAATTTCAGAATCAAATGAACAGTGTCTCTCTGACGAGTACACAGCTACCGTATATGACGTTAACGTTGTTGGAAAAGCTGCCCATGCTCACCCATGCTAATGCTACCTAGCATAACACCCATCTTACTTGCTAACGTCCGCTGAGTTTGGAAATACAGACTAAACGCGGCCATTACAAAGAGACGTTATATTCTCACCATTTTATACAATTATACAACGACCTCGGACGGCGTGCCACTTCTGTTTTCACACATGTACACTACTGAAGGTTACCGAAGGGTCAAAGTTCAAGGAATCAGCAACAAAACAACATTCAAGATCAACCAGGTGGTCGGCGATAGTTTTACTACTGACACCTACTGGCAGGGAAGACGAACAGCAGCTTCTCTCTTAGGTCTGACCATATTGATTTAAAATGTTAACAGCTTTACAATAAAAAATAATAATAATTTAAAAAAAAAAAACGTAATAAAAATAACACATCATTTTAATTTAAATGTAGCAGAATTCGGTCATATTTAAGGGAAACTTTTCTGCATAAAATAATATTTTAAGTGTTGGAATATGCAACATTCGTGAATGGAAGTTTAAATAGCTGTATTTCCCCCCTGAGGTATTAGCCTGTTATTCAAGAGCTTTACTCTTTTTTGAAACTACTTTAAATGTTTTTGTGTTTGACTTGATGCAAGTTTAACATTTTGTTGTATTTTATTTGATTCATTTATCAGATAATACTTACTGATTTATTTGTTTATTTATTTTCTCATGTCAACAGTTAAAATGGCATAAAACTATAACAGGACAGGGCATTTCATAGAATTAATACTTGTATGACACATGTTGCACAATGTAGTGACACTGTCAATTTGTTTGTCCATTTTATTTATTTATTGCAAAATAAAGTATTTACTGTATTGTACGTTTTTGACAGATTTTATGCATTTATTTTCAGTGCTCTCAGTGGTCACATTTAGTCTCCACCAAAAAGAATTGAATGCACATGAGCTCTGAAATAACTTCTACTTTTGGAGTCTTTTTTTAATTCCAATTTCCCTCTAACTCAACCACAAAAACAAAAACAAGTGGCACTGGGTTCAAAAGATTTTTATTGCAAGACAGTACTGAAAAAAAAAAAAAAAATCCACATACCATTACTCAATTTAGACAGAGCAACAACAAAAATGCTTGTATAAAAGGGAAGTTCAGTTTTGACACAATGGAAGGCAAGTTAATACAGTTCAAATGTTACAAACTGTGGCGTTTGAGAATCACAAGCACATACAGTATACACCTCACAAACACCGACGACACCTGCAGTTAACGCGTACAACATGATGTGCACTGCCATGCATCCAGTCCATCAGAGGCAGTAAACAAACTTGGTGAGTTCAAGCCTGGATTATTGTTATTGACAGTGCTGTAGCCCTGATTTGTAAATAACATGATTGCTGTTATGGCTGCATTGTCTGTTATTAACACTGTACTGTTACTGTCTAATAAACACCATGATTATTTACTACTACTTATCATTTAGTAAGAAAATGAGCTGAATTAAGTGAGGAACATCCCCCAAAAGTCTGAAAACCAACAAACGTCAGGAATAAAAACTCAACTGTCCCACCGACAAGAAAGTAAGGTAAGAAAACAATCATGTCGGAGTCAACAAAGGCCCCTCTGGTTTGGCTTTAATGCACGTCAACATCTCAGTTTCATTAACCTTTAACCTCCCACTTCTAACTAATATATGACCACCAAACTGGGTAGCAGAACTCGTACATGTACAGAATCACATTATCATGGCATCTTAATTATCATTGACTAAGAAAGAAAAGTGAACTTAATGTTGCTGTTATAAGAAATTCCAGTTCATGAAAACATGAACACTGGTGACCCTGTTGTTTCCTCTGTGTGGTTTTTGCTGCAGAAGGCTTGAACATGTTACAGCGATCATGTGTGTGTTTTACCTGACTGAACAGGAAGACAACGTGTTTTGTCAGCAGATGCACAATGTTCACTTACTCAATATCTTTTTTCTTCTTTTTTTTTTTTCAAAATAACATATTTCAAAAACACATATGACTGGCCAGTAGAAAAAGCAAGCAGTTGCACTGTGGAGGAAAATTTGAAAACAAATGACAACTTTGTACCCACTGTACACAACCTGATGTCTTAAGACCAGAAAATAACTGACTGTTGGTAATAGGAGACCATTATTGTTTTGCTTTAACCTTGGTCACTTGTCACAGACAAAAAGAGACACTGTGCTGAAGTTCTCATTTAAAAACAGTACATTTGTCATCAATATAACTGGTAATGCTCGATAAAGCAAAACATTATTGCTAGATTGCCTGCTATTTTACCAGAAGTATGTTAGAATGTCCAAATAAATGATTGTACTGAAATTTCTCTTTATGTATCTGAATGTCACATGTAATGTGATATAGTGTGTCATTTTTCAGTCTACATTAATAAGACAAGCAATTACTTTGTCAAATTGATCCCACAATGATTTCTGACATATTTAAAAATTACAGCATTTCCATATCAAATTTCATGCAGTCTGACACGACGAACAACATGACATTTCATTTTCCAAACCTTAACAGACACTGTGATACATACGATATCAGACGGTGTTGTCGTTATGGTAATTTCATTTTTACGTTCACATTGTACAGTATTGTTTGTGCGCGCAGTAAGCTGAGATGTTGGCTGATTAAGCTCCGAGGTCGCGTGGGTGGCACCAGCGTGTTTGCACAAATGGCAACTTGGCATTTGATCTGTTCTCTCCGCCACGTTGTTGGCACCGTGATGGAACCAAAGGTGAGACGACGTCTCCTCTAGTCATCCTGGACGACACAACAGCCATGGTTAGCAAAGATGGATTATAGACGTGCAAAAAATTAGCATTACATCTTTGGTGTTAAAATCTTTAATACATTTTAATCTTTCCAGATGTGTAAAAAACCTGAAGCTGGGTGATAATTAATTGTTGTTTTCTATCAGCCTTCAGTGTAACAGTGTTGTGACGTTATTTTGACTTGTTCAAGTTTTTGTTCGATGTGTTTGTTGCTATATGACACAAACAAAAGAATGCATAATAAAATTACTTAATTTATATGTGATTTATCATGATGTGTAGTCTATGGATGTTTGAAGATATGACCAGGTACATGAGCAATATTAGACAGAATGACACAAACTTTAACATTTGGGGCCCGTTTCACAAAGACGGTTCGACAAACCCAGAGTCTATCCCTGAACTCTGAGTCGATTTAGCATCAGTTCTGAAACTCAGAGTTTCTGGTTCCAGAAAAGCTGATTTGAGTTGGTTCAGCTCACTCTGAGTTAAGCGTGTCCACCACGACAATAAAAAGCCAACATTAATAAAGCCCCGACACCATGATTCACCATGGTGACAGTTGACCACAAGAGATCCGCCTACTTTTCTCCTGTGGATTTAGGAACTTGCATGCGCACATATGGTGAGTATGAACATAATTTTAAGGAGACTAAAAAAAAGTAAAAAACGTAACACTGCTGCAGTGCACGAGACAGAGGACTGACGTGGGAGAAAATTGCTGTCCAAGTAAATGTAACTTCTAACTACAGTTACAACATTCAAACTACCCAATTCTCCCAGTCCACTCTTAGTAAAGCCCCGCCTCCTAACGCTGCCCAATTGATACATTTTTCCACGCTCTAGATGCATTTTTGAATTTCAGGAAGGAGGCAATTAAGCCAAAACTCTGAGGGTTCAGTTACACTTCAAGTTACCTCCCTTTCTTTGGAAACAGATTGGAGTTATTCCTCTTTCTGGAGTTTGACTTACATCCCTTTATGAAACAGAAAACCCAGAGTTTCCTTCATTTCAGGGTTAACAGACTTAGAGTTTTCATTAAACCAGCTTTGTGAAACGGACCCCAGCAGTTTTCCTGCAAACTCACTCACCCACTCGTCCTCATCGACCCCTTCAAAGGACTCCTGCGGCAGCGGATCATCCATGTTCCCCATCTTAGCCACCATGGCACTGAGCAGCTGGGTGACACACACACACACACACATTCATTCATTCATTAATATATGATGAATTTGACATGGATCTGGCACACATCCACACACTAAAAGCAGTGCAAACTGCGGAAAGACCTCACAAGGGTCAAACACGAGCGCACAGGGTCTCAGCTCATCCTCACCTCCTCTTTCTTCTGTTCATCCGTCTTCTCCTCCAGATAAACAGATGAGGGCTGGTATTTCCGAACTGGAGCCTCTTTTGGGGCCTCACTCACTGAAATAAGAAAAAAAAAATCATGTAGATTACACGTGACATGTACAGGTAAACATCTCCATCAAGCTCGAGAGCTACGGAAAGCAAGATGTCCCCACCTGGCGTCATGTCTTTAGGCTTCAGGCTCATCTTTTTGTGTTGGCTGTTGGAGCCGTTCAGCCAGGCGGAGGCAGTCAGCGCCGGTTCCCAACAGACTGCTGTGTCTGTATACACGTCGTCCTGGAAAAACTCTTTCTGCAGACCCAGAGTCACACACACACATAGAGTTATACCTTCTGGAACTAAAACCATCGGCATTTGTTAGAACGAGCCATCAGGAGGGAAAGGCATGTGTCCACTAGGGGGGGTAGTTGGCTCACCTTGACCCGTGGCACTCTGAAGGCCACTGGCTCTATGGTTGTCTTGGTGAGCATGAGTGCCACAGCGATCTCCACATCGCGCACATTGCACTCCGTCTTGGGCAGAAAAGCCAAACCCTGCAGGCAGGAAACAGAAGGTAGCAGGTGAGAATTTTTACCACTTTGTTGTCCACATGTGCTGGTGTGTGGTGCAAAAATGAACCCAAGACAGAGGAAGTACAGCTTAGCACCTTATGTGGCTCAGGAGAGTGAAAACTGCTGCAGTCCATAAAGTATGGAGCATCGGGGACAATCTCATAAATGTGCACTCTGGTGTCACCCTGGAAAACAAGAGGAACAAACAGCTCACATCCAATTCTAACTTTGTTCTCAGTTTTGGTTCAAATCTAATTCATGCAACTATTTTGTTCTCGTGTTTTTCTGCTTTCTCACTTTTCCAGTGAGGATGATCACACTGGTGTCGGGGTCATAAAAAGGGATGAGGGTCGAGGGGGAGATGTCTATATGGGTGCTGGCTATGGCTCCAGAGGACAGGGAGTCAGCAGAGTACAGGTAGAGTCCTCTCTCACTGCGACTGAGGGATGACAAGAAAGACAGATGTGGTGAGCTTTATTCTGACTGACCCACTGCTGCCCTGATAACACTGATTCAGAGGGGGAAATAAATAAAATAAGTGCATATCTGTGCCGACAGACTTTTCATGACACCGCTCTTAAATATATTTATATATGGATATATTTTAGCCTGCAATATGACACAAACAACATTTGTCATTCAGCTTACCTGTCAAATCCTGACACCAACAGGTATTTGCCCTCACACACCCAAACCACACGAGCTCCCCGGTGGCCCTCAGGACCTGGACCCTCCTGAAAACAGGAAGTGTGTGTGATGAACATAGATTAAGTTAGTAACTGACACAAAAAAATGTCTTAATAACACTGTAAGGCTTGCCTAAAGTCTCTTGATGCCTCCGGGATATTCTAACTCACTGTAAATGATCAAATAAGCAGCTTACTGCCTCGACTACGCAGAGAAACACAATTGTGACAAGAAAAAAAGAATAAAATACATTAATTGTTCTCTTTTTGTTTGTTTCCCCAACATATAAACTGGCTCTGAATAGTGGCTTAAGAGTATTATGTTTTGTTACATTAAATGCAAAAGGAGATTGCAGCGTGTTGCGTCGGCTCTCTTGTTATGATGCCTTGGTTTGGGATTGTTTTTTTTTTTTTTTTACAGCGCTGCTGTACTTGTTTACTGTGAGATGCTCATTTATGTGAACCCCGTTTCTTTCCTGTGTGGCTCATGTGTACTGTATGTTTACTACTATTTAGTTTCATTACTCTTGTATAGTTTTTTTTTTTTTTTTAATTAATCAGTTATAATTATGTTTTCTTTAAGTTTCTTGATTTTTCTCTGCTTGTTTCTGTCCTTGTCCTGCTGTAACGGCTACATTTTTGATATCACAGAGGAGATAAATTATCTTAACTAGGTTGTAACATGTACAAAATACACCTAAACACAAATCTTATCCTTATTTGATTCCATCCTCTCATATTCTCCAACGGGCTGTATGCACCTGCACTGCTGCAGTGGACTTGCGAGGGTCGTAAATGCGAACTTTCCCATCTTTGCACACTGTGGCCAGAAGCTTTCCATCTAGGCTCCATGCCATGCCAAAGATCTAAATATAACACACAAGAGGAAACAGGAAGAAGAAAAACAAAAATAAAATGAAAAGTTAATGCTGTCTTCCTAGTTTGTGTAAGCAAACAACTTCAAATACATAAAATCTCCAAAATGGAGCCAACAGTCAATAATATGACGTTTTACCCACCTGGTCCTCGTGTCCGGCGAGGACTTTGACCTCATCTCCGCTGTCCAGGTTCCACAGTCTGACTGTGAGATCATAGGATGAAGACACCAGCAGCCCGCTGGCCAGAGGGTGGAACTTGATGGAGTAAATCTTCTCCGTGTGACCTGTGAGGGGTCACAGCATCTGTCAGTCAACTTGACTTTTACTGTTTTGTAACATTTATTTAGCTTCTTCCTTCTTTTACACGAAACAATTCACACAGACGCACTTTTAATGAAGTTTTTATACTGCAGATCTTTACAAAGAAGTCACACAAGACTTTGTGCTGCACTGACTGTGCATCAAGCTTGTGGATTAACACTCCTATACGGAGAAAACTAAATTGAGGTGATTTCTGGTGGTCGGCTCTGACCTTGCAGGATGAGCTCAGGCTCAGTCAGGGTCTCCTTCAGGCCTCCCTCAGGAACCCGCCACACACGGATCTTTGCATCATCACCAGCTACGGGGACACAGAGACAAGCACATCAAGTCACCCTCACATACATCTGAACAAAACAACATCCAGCTGCAAATACTCACACCAATACACATGTATTCACTTACCCACGGCAAGCCGGTGTGTGTCAAAGGGGTCCCAAGCAAAGTCAACCACACTGACAGAGTTCTGGATGGTGGGCATGGACGTGTCAGGCAACCTGCCAGGCTGAGAGCGCTGAGGAGAGAAGAGGAATACACACAGTGGTCTCATCTTCCAAAGTTACTGAAGTGCAGAGAAAAAAAACTGTTTTTCTGAATTCACATGAGATAAACCGCTTCTGTACCTCACAGACCGCAATCTGCCCCCCGGCGATGGCGAGAGGCACTGCGACACGCTCGCGGTTGACACAGAAGCCGTCACATTCGCCTGGTGTCGTCAGGTTGAGGCCCCGCAGGTTTGTGATGTGTGTGTCCCGGTGCATCACTGCCCCCTGGATGTGACGGAACTTGGAGGTTGGCCCTGGATCAGACATTATTCTGATTTAACACTCCCTTAAGAAGTATTGCCAAAAAAATGAAGAACCAGAGATTATCTGTGTGTAAATGTGAGGGTATGTTCATACCCAGGAGGTTTTGGATGGCCTTGGCGCTCTGGCTGGGACTGGGGCTGGGGAGGAAGCCTGAGGAGAGGCCAGAGGTGGAGGAGGGAGAGCGGGAGGGGGCGGCGCTGCTGCTGGGAGTGCTCAGAGGACTGCTGGAGGTGGAGCAGCCACGTTGCGTTTCCTGTAGATTAGTAGAGTGGCTGCTTATTTATCACAACAACAACAACAAAATAACTTTTCAAGATTTTATAAGCCCCAGTTTGGGTTTGAGTATCCAGCGGTACCACTACTCCTGATTGACAGCGAGTGAGTGTCTCTCACCTCCTTGCTTCCCTTGCTGGCCAGCTCCTTCTTTGCCGGTGGAGTCTTCGGTTTGGGCTGTTTGTCTGGGTGAAGGCTCACTTTCTCCACCTGAGAATGAACAGAGCTAGTCATTTGAAGGTCCATATGTGAAGACCCCATAAACGTGTTGAGAGAAGAGATGCTTTACCTGCTTGTTCCCTCCCTGCCACCACTCCTCTGCAGACATGGCCGCAGTTGTACCCACTGTATCTGGGTAAAGGTCTTCATGAAACTCCTGGCCTGAGTGCTGAAAGAAAATGCGACAAACAGGGACAAATGCATGGATTAAAACCCCAATGCGAACATATGTGCCACACTAATCTGCTGCACGTGCTGGCATGTCAGTAATGCTGTGAGTAAAGACACCTTGCGAGGGACTTGATAGCTGATTGGCACAATGCAGCTGTCTGTCAGCTGAAGCACTCGCATCACTTCGCAAGACATGACATCCAACGCCAGCTTGGGCACCAGGGCAGCTCCTCGTGTCGAGGTGTCCGTCAGACAGTGGCTCACTAGAATAAACAGAGAGAGTGAATAAAGGAAAGACCAGACAGACCAGGAGCGGAAGCTTTAATAATCTGACCGGACAGATGACACACAGAAGATTTACCTTGTGAGAGGAAAGGCTCAGACGTAGACACTTCATAGCAATCAACCACAGTGTCTCCCTGAGCAAGAGGAAACATCCGTGAATCATAGATTAACTTTTATCAAAGCTTCCTAAACTGTATACTGGAGGAGAATAATGTCTCACCACGCCAGCCAGTATGAGCAGACCAGTGTCTTCATCAAACAGAGGGATCAGCGTCCTGAAAGCAGAGAGAGAGGAGGAAAAGAAAAGAGAAAGAGAAGTTTAATGAATACCTAGAAAATGCACAACTCTTGGAGTACACCTCCTATGACATAATCATGTCAACATGCCACAGGGTCTATGGATTGAAGTTGTCAAAGGCACCACTAGATGGAGCAGTCTGCTCAGTTTAAGGGCAAAAGTGGTCAGAACAGACAAGCTGTGATGTGATTTTTTTTCCCCCCACTGATCTTTATCTACAGGTTAGAAAAACAGTTGGAAAAAAAGTCTCTTGGAAGTGTTAAGTTAAACAAATACAAAGTCAGTCACACTGACTGGTTTGTGTTTTTTAAGTGCTTTTAAGTTGCGCAGTAAAAGGCTGTAAAGAAGAAATAGCATCAAACAAATGGCTACTTAAAAATTGATCAATGTGTTGTCAAATAGAAAGAAAAGTCAGATTTTTTCAGTTGCTTAATGCATGTCAGTCAATAAAGGGGCAGAAAGTTGTGGAAAAAACACCATCATGGTTTTCTAAAGCGGAGGGGGGCCATCCTCAAATACCAGCGATATTAAGTCCACTCTCACATTTACAAAGAAAAACAGCAAATCCTCACATAAACTGCAATGTGATGATGTGTAGCTCAGATGTTTGGACTCACGAGGCCACAGTCACCTGCCTCCTCTCATGATTTGAGGTAAGAAGATTGAGGGATGAAGAAACCCAATGAGCTTTCAACTCAATGGGAAAAGTACAACTGGCTGTAGTAAACAAACCAAACAGGAAACCATGGCTTAGAGAGAGGCACGCTCGCACACAAACAGAGCTTAAAAAATCTCCTTCATCCGCTGCCTTTTACCCTCCTTCATACTGTAAAGTCTCAGTCCCTCTCCTCATCAATGAGGGGATGTCAGAGTCACCACGCCGTGTTGATTTTCCAGACAGGAAGAGAGGACTGAGAGTGGCGGTTGATCCAACCACTTCACATCAGAGAGGCTGAATAAAGTGGAGAGGCAGTCCCAGTGATTGGCTTATGATGATGACCTTGTGTAATGGTGCTATTCTAGAGGAACGCCACTCGGCCGTCTCCACATCAACGGAGAATGACAGACCGGTGATGTAATGCTCCAACTATGACAATATAATGACAGACTTAGTGTGGGTATATTAAGCAACTGCGCACTGTGGCACGCAATGGTTTGTGCTGTGTACATGTGCAAGAGGGACAGAAAGAGATTGTGACTGCATGCCAGACTCGTGTTTGTATGCGTTTGAAACAGAGAGAAGATTTTTAATATTTTAACCGACACAAGTTGTCAAAACTGCGCTGGCAAGAATCTTGATATCACTGTCATTTTCTCACTTGTTGACATTTTAAAGGACCATACAAGTGTAATTTTTGACTTCTCACCATTAGCAGAGATCGCCTCTATCTTCTACAAACGTTGTTGTGAAAATTCAATCATGCATTTTATGTGTCGCCTGGAAAAATAGTTCCGTACAAGTGCTGCCTTCTAAGCTTGAATATTAGCGAGAAGAAGAATTTCGACACAGATGTTCTTTTTAACTAACACTGTCACACATTTTCAGGTACTTTCTGCAATGTTTACTGAATATGGACGAAATGTAAACAAACACAATATCTCATAGATAAAGCTATTTTTGGACAAATGGGTGGGGTTTGTATAACCTATGTGGCTGATGTTGACAATGGACAATGACCTGCAGTAACACTGATATGGTCCTTTAAATTGAATATTATTCCTGGATAAATATGGAGAAACAACTAAATTACTGATCATGCTAATTATCACTGTAAAGGTGTAAAAGCTTTTGGTAAACTAGTCTGCAAAGAGAAAGTTGCATAGAAAAATTAAGTCGTACTTTGTACTGTATGTGTGGTTTTATTGTTTCCTTTATTCATCCTCCAAAGGCCAACTGAAGGACAGGAACAGACAGCATAGTACAGATGGAGAATCTTGGAAAACCTAGAGAACTACATACTTTATGACCATTTATTATACAGAAGCTAAAACATAGACAAAAAAACAAAATAAAAAGTTATAAATACTACGCACACCAACAAACAACTGACTACAAAGGGCACAGAGACAGAAACACTGCACTTACAAACGAGTGAAGCGATCAGAAAGTAGTAATAAATATTTAAATACATATGAAACTGCACAGAGTGTGAAATGTTACAGTTAGCAGTGTGATTGGCATGTAGTTCATAAGTAGTTTGTGTCTGCTGAGAACAGTGGTGATTGAACAGACTACAAGCAGGGACAGGGACAAAAATTCCTGAGTAAAAGATCAAATTATTATGTGTTGTTGCTGCTCACAGACGTCAGCGCTCTGTTTTATTGGAGTACATGCTGAGGGACACAATGAAATTTTTTTTCCCTTCAACCATCTCTGGGAACAGTGGGACTGAGACTGCTACGCTCATGTTTTGCTCCAACACACGATACAGCTGACTACTCTCGCCATGTTTCCCCATCTCTTCCTTCTGGGGTCGTCATCTTTATTTAAACATCTGTCTTTGATGCAGCAACAAAACGGACCTGTCCCTCCTGCGCCTCCTCTCCTCTCTCCCTCTCTGTCAGGCCTGTGAAGTCAGCGAGGGGCGGCCACGCTTCGTTAGGTGAGACTGTGTGTTCCCATGCCGGAGTCAGCCCACAGGGAGTCCCTAAACACCTCCATTCCCACACCCCTCTGGCTGCCCGTCTTCCTCTCCCTCACTCACTCTTTCCTTTCCCATTAAACAACACCACCACCTCGCACCCTGCGATCTCTTTGTGCCTCCCATCCCAACTAATTCCTCACATTGCCTTTACTTTCTCTGCGGCCTTATCTCTAGTTTTCTCACAGTAAAACAGTCAAACAGCCACATAATAAGAGTGGAGCTTTATCACTGATAATGGCCTCTGTTTACTATCGCTTTCATGCTCCACCTCATCACCAGCCCATTTTCCCACACATACACGCATGCATGCGCATATTTAAACACATACATGTAAGCACACGTACACACAGAACATGGGCTAATAACAGCTTAATGATGTATGTGCACACGCATTTTTGATTATGAATGAAAAGAAAAACTATTACAGGCCTCATTCATGCTGTTAAAAGAGAGGCTGTAAATAGAAGTGTGTGCGTGTTTAATACAGAATGCAGCATGACACACTAATCCAGACGTTAGCTCTTTCCTCTGTTAGGTGTTTGACTAGAACAGGTTTAACCACAAACACACATATCATCATTAGTCATCAAAAATGTACTATTATAGGAGGTTATGTTATTTAGTGATGCATGCGAAAAAGAAAGATAAAATGGAGAGGGAACGACATTCACAAAATCAGATTTTTCCCACTAAGATTCCTCCTCGAAGGCTCTTTGTCTTACACTCTCAGGCCAATCTGCTCACATTAACATCTCAACACCTCCCCAGCTCTTCCAACATGCAGTGATGAGCCGCCTGATGCTTCAGAAATCCTCCTGGCTTTAGTCTATCACTGGCACTCTGTTCCTATCAGAGTTTACACAAAACAGAGAGCGCGGAGAAGCCGGCTCCCTCCTCGTCTGCTATCGCTCTCTCACACGGACCCAAACGCACATCATAAAATGACCTTCTGCCCGTGACAGCTGCCTTCAGCACCAGCAGATATGACAGGTATATTACTCTACTCTAACGTGCATCTGTGTGTGTGTGTGTGTGAGAAAGGATCTGAGTCGGTCCAGGTATATTATGATTATTAGGACGTGTTGTCATTTGATAGTGTAGGAGATAGCTTAAATCAGTGGAATAACTGACTAATGGAGGGCCAAGACAAATGGATGTGCAGATGACAGACAAATGCATGAATGTGTGTGTCAGTGTGTATGTGTCTGAAGTGCAGGGTGCATAGGACTGAGCAATGGAGTTTAGCGGCACCGCAGTCAGATTAAAGGACCGTATCAGTGTTACATGTTATTGTCTTTGGTCAACATTGGCCACACAGGTTACATAACACCACAAATTTTTCCCACAATAGCTTTATCTATGAGATCTTGTGTTTGTCTACGTTTTCTCCATATTCAATAAACGTTACAGGAAGTACCTGGATGTGTGTGACAATGTTTGTTAAAAATAAAAATCTGTGTTAAAATGACTTTCCAGGCTAATATTTGAGCTAGGAAGGCAGCACATGTAAGGAATTATTTTTCAAGGCCTAATAACTTTTATCTAAATGACTCTCAGCTCTCTTTTCTGTCTCGCTCAGCAGTTTATGTCCAAATAAACGCAGATGTTCTCTTTAGAAAGGTGAATTACCTATACCTAGCAACTTTCATGCATCCTATAGCGATTCTACGTTCTGTTTCAACATGAATGGCAGTGAATGGGGTTTAAAAATGCAGTCTGAGATCTACTGAAGTACACACATGGTCGAATTTTAACAACATTTTTAGAAGATCAGCTCTGCTAATGGTGAGAAGTCAAAAACAGACTGGCATGGTCTTTTAAGGATACATTTACATATACATATACAATACAACATACGTCAAGAAACACATTCACATGCAGAGATAAAAACTTCATTGTTAAAAATGCAGTGCATGTGCATGTTTGTGCCTGCAAGCATCAAGAATTCATTTCAGATTCATTTACTGTCGTTGACTGTCAAGCATGACAAACTGTGCAGAAGTATGAAAAATGCGCACATTAACACACTTGTGTGAGCACATACAGGCACGTCCAGATGCTCTGATAGCATCACACACACACACACACACACACACACACACAGCAGTGTATTATATACAGTATATAGGTGGAGTTAATGAAAGCAGCCTGCAGAGGTATAAGGTTATGAGTCTGAACTATGGCAGCTATGACCAGATCAGTATCAGTCAAAGGGACCTTTCTCTGTCGTATGAGTTCATGGTAAAAAGCTAAAAACACACACAAGACAGCACAATAAGCTCCAGTCAACAGGTAGGAGCTGGCCAGAAAGCAGAGAAGAAAGAGCGAGGAGGCCTTTAGGGAATATGAAACCAACACAAAGCAGACGTCTAATTCAATTTTAGAGGATTTTTTTTTTTTTTTTTGGCTCACACAGGTTCCCTCTCTTGCTCGTCTCAGATTAAAAACATTGTAAGACTTTTAAAATCTAAAACAGATATAAAGATCTATGAAAAGACTTTTGGAAATGTACTGTCTGCGGTTAAAGCTACAGTTGGTAACTTTTGCCGATCAGCTAGCAAGCTCGCTCTTTTAAGTCCAGCTTGAACTGAGACAAAATGGAGTAAACTGGTCCATTTCAGCTCGAGATTCAGGTGACTGCGGGTGTCGCTTGCAGACACTGTCAGTCGGAAAAGGGGGGAGTCAGAGCGTAAGGCAGGAACAGCCTATCATCTCATACCCACGTCACCTGTTGCTAGGAAGCGCAGGAGCAATAGGATAATAAAAACAGAGGCATGAGAAAACAGAGATCATGTGATGCTATCTGACCACGTCACTTACCAACAGCTGTATATGGATATTATGACATTTTTTCCAAAAAGAACAGAAAAAAGTTATTGATGTTTACCCCAAAGTTACCAACTGCAGCTTTAATTTAGCTATTTCTGTCGATTCTGGAAATACGACAACTGCATGTTTGTCCTTCCTGCACAACACTGCTCCTGCGGTTTCTCCCTTTTTCTCTTTGAATAGATCTAATTTTAGAGGATGTCGTAGGTTGCACATGTAGTAAAGGCTTCTGAGTCAGAATTCGTGATTTTTAACGAGATCAAAATTACAGGATGAATGTTCAAATTTGACCAGATTCCAGAAAAAAATCAAAAACAACCATTCTGATTCATCTCAGCCTGAGACTGAAGGTGAGAGACATTCATGTCAGAAGTGGAGACTCTGCATTATTGGAAACCAGTCTTTATGGTTATATGGGGGTCATAACCAGATGTTGTTAAAAGCTGCAGTCATACCACATAATTCACCGTTCATTCTATTTTCATGTCATCCTCCTTCTCTCATCCACGACTCTCTTCGTCTTTTATCAGTCCCCTGGTTATATCATCCCAGTCAGTGAGACTGAGTGAGTGGTGACGCAGGATCTCTGAGGGTGAAGGGTCTGCTGAACTGTGAACTCCAACAGGCCACTTTATCAGCCCTCCTGCCTCCAAAGACTGCAGGCCTGCATCTTGTCCAGCTGTCCCACCAGCCAGTCGTGACTCAGAGGTTCAGGCTGAAACTAGAGTCGGCTTGGCCGTAAAAAATATTCTGATTATCACACAGGGTCACGAGGACACTTGGGGTGGGTCACAGAGAAAATGATAGATGGTTTGTTTAGAGCCTCAAGTCACAGATATTACAGTATTAATGTAAGAGTGATCATTGGTCATCAAAGTCGTCCTAATACAACATCATCAGTGCACTTTTCCAAAATATTTTTGGCATTTTTTGGTTGAGTTCAATTTCTTACAGTAGAAATATTTTGAGTTATTAGCGATTTTTTTTTGAGTTTTTGAATCAATCTACTGTTTAATGACAATAATATGAATGCTTTTATTTGCAACATGTAAACATGAGTCTGCAGCCCCGCTAATAGCTCTGTGACTGTACTGTACTGAGCTACATGCTAGCATGTGCATGCTTACATTGATAATGTAAAGATGCTTGTGTTTAGCAGGTATAATGTGGGGCAGCTGCGGCTTAGGGGGTAAAGCGGGTCGTCTATTTATCAGAAGGTTGGTAGTTTGATTCTCAACTCCATCAATCTGTATGTTAAAGTGTCTTTGGGTAAGATACTGAACCCAAACTGCTCTTCCATCAGTGTTTGTGTTTTTACTTATCAGGCTGGTACTTGTAGAGAAGGCCCTTCCATGTGTGTATGAATGAGTGTGTGTAGGTAGGTGAATGCTGATCTGTGTTGTAAAGTAGTTATAAGACTAGGAAAGCGCTTCATAAATGAATTTAATACACCATTTAATTTATACCTACATCAACATCTTAGTTTAGCATGTTAGCCTGCTAATGTTTGCTAGCAATAACCATAATGTACAGCTGAGGACGATGAAAATAATTGATTGAAATGCTTGAGGGAAACTCAACCCATCACTACAGTCCACAGGACACATTGTTTGGAAACCACAAACGTTTGACCTAAATGTGTATTTGGTAGATGAAAATCTTTTTCAAAGAATCACGGAAAATTTGCTGATGGCATTGCATTAAAAAATGAATGAATCACCAAAGTCCTGCTGGTTCATTCTCAGGGGACCCTGAATGTCTGCAAGAGAGACAACTTACAGACAATTCATCTTGTAGTTGATAGTAGCTGAGATATTTTAGCCCGGACAAAAGTGGTAGATGGACTGACAGAAGGACGATGCCATCTGCAGAGCAACAATGCTACCATGACGAAAAAGTGAGTGAACAATGTAAAAACATGAGGTAATCTGTTTGAACGTGCTTTCTCAATAAAATGTAACTGTGTATCAACTTTAAAACCATACACCCATTTTCAATAACACTTTTGGCTTTACTTATCTTTTCCACACATGCACATAATCAGCAGCAAATTAAAAATGTGGCAGATCTGCTGCAGTGTAAAATTAATCAGTAAAAGAATTCAGTATGATAATAAACAGAAGCTGTAACTAAATGTCTG
>JAQFJA010000009.1:11689164-11708965 GCA_029874485.1 Naso brachycentron | reverse complement strand
AGCTGATGAATTTTGTCACCTTTATAAACTCACAGGATTACACATGAATGAAACTTCTGCACTCGAGAGGCTGGATGTGCATAAATGTTTCCATTAGAGCTCCAGCGCCTGCACCGCAGAAGCTCCAGCACAGGGTCACGGCGAGGGTAACTTCAAATTAAGGCTTCCACTCACAATGGTTGGATGCTGCATCGCCAAGGCATTCGACTGTTCTCAGTCAACACTGTCCCAGTTCATTTGATTCACAAGAGGTAACTAAACTTTCAGAACTGGTCCTATGGCACGTGACAGGAATATGGCACTCTCTCTCTTATTTATTTCTGGATATGAGGAGGCAAAAGAAGACATTTTGGTTCTTATTTTCCCAATTTTTGTACAACTAATGTCTTATTGATGTATTTGATTAACAGAGCCAAGAACTGGTTAGTCTGAAAGAAACCCAGAAGGAGTTTGACAGCTCCTACCACTCTTTTTAGGGTTGTTCTGATACCAATACTAGTATTATACCAACCTGTGATACTGCCACAAGTGCTGCAGTACACAACTTCATACTTAATTACTTTAAACCTCGTAGTTTACTTATTAGAATGTATGATGCATACTTTAGGCACATCCATAATATCGAATCCTTACAGGGTAAGTGGTGTACAGCTGTTAAAAATAATAATAATACATGTTTTTGTTTTTTTTAATGCACTGGTGATGGATTTGTACTCTGTATTGGCCAATACACAAAGTTCATGCACCAGATTTGGTATCAGGAAGGAAACAATGGCATTGAAACATCTTTGACGGTGTTTATGGTATTTGTAAAACCTCAAAGGCTATTCTACTGATCTGGACAAAAAAACATCTTATCTGCTACACGATATGAAAGATTTGCAATCACTTTCTTGGCTGACTGTGGTTGTATTTTGTTATGAAGTGAGCAGAAAGAGGTTATTGTAAAATATCATGTAAGTGTAAGTTAAAAGTCACAAAAACAACAACAAATATTCCTGATACGAAATTTACATTTTTATAATTTGGCACAGTTGGTAAGTCAAAGCCCATCAGATTTTTTCTTTCCATAAATTGGACAGAATTGACGGTTTGAAGACTCTTTGAGGATTACATAGAGACAGTGGGAAGTGTCACTAAACATCTTTCAGAACAACTGATCTTGTGTTTGAGGTCTGAATGCAGCGATAATACATAGCAGGTAGACACACAGCAGACACAGTCGGTTCTTGTATGGTCTTATAGGCTTTAACGCAGCTCTGCTTGGGGTGGTCCTGAATGCAGCCTCTAAAGTCATGATGAGCTCACGGATCCTCCGCAGGTGTCTAAGTCAAGCTGCACAGTCACCCTGCTGTGCAATGAAATGTACTTAAGTGCAAAACACTTTCTCCACTGTGTTTGAGTCTGTGTGTATTGTTGCCAGTGTGTGTATTTTAATAAATGTGCTGGGTCTGCCTGCCTGGCTACCTTCAGTAGCCAGTTCATTAGAAGGGAATTAGAGTTGACGCGCTGCGTTCCTGAGAGGAAAAGAAAAGCCAGGATTGTTGGTGGAGGGGCCAGCTGTGGCCACGCTGAGCCCCAGTGACGAGGCTCTCAGATGGGCTGCCAAGCTTGCTGCTCGCCTCTCTCTCCTCGCTTCAGTGGGCCCTGTCCGCTCACCCCTGACAACCAGCACACTCACACACAAGAACATGTAGTGGCACACATGCATGTGCATACACTCATGCTCAGGATTTAATTAAACTCAATGAGTCTTGTGTCAACAGGTCTGCAGCGACCCCTCTGACACCCCCAACACAACCCACAGTTCCACATACGAACACATGCAAAGTCACCAAACAGAAAAATCGCAACAACTTCAGTGGTAACTTCCCTCCCGTCCACAAGAAAGAGACCAACGCTTCATTAGCAGCCCAACTTGTCGTCAGTCTTCACTCTGACATGCAGCCACGATCAGCACTGTGAAACTCTCACATGATCCCTCTGTGCAGGAGGGAAACAATGAACCCAAAATATCAAGTATGTGTACAAAAAAAAAAACAACCTCACAATATCACAGACACTTTAGGACATCTCAAAACAACTTCACACACAATGATGTCTGACCGCATGAACAAATGCATCTGTTTTGCATAATGTTGGGATGAAAAAAATTAAAACCCGATCTGTATTTTTAACAAGACAAAACACAGGGAGGGGAATCAAGGTTCTAACTGCTTGAACTGATCATTATTAAGGAAAACAAACATAGTTCTACTTGAGCATGAGTGACATTAAATGCTCCCCATTAACATGACATACACTTTTTTCTATTCACTCGCTCATAAAACACTCAGGAAGACCAGCAAATGCGTGGTAAACCGGTCCAGACTGGCCTGAAGCCATAAAGCGTTGACATCCAGTGTTGCTCTGTGGCCTGGGAGGGCTGAGGGGTGCGTGGAGTTGTTGCAGGACGTGGGTGGGCATGAGGGTGTCAGGCTTTACAGATTGAAGGGGAGGCAAGGTTGTGAAAGTACTACTGGGGGACATAAATCTTTAAAAAAATGTGATAAAAAGAAGACAGCTTTGAGATACAGACAGAAATAAACAGAACGTGAGCTTCAAATATCGGCATGTATGTGTTTGCCTCTGTAATGTAGGTGCTGGCGGCAGCTTGCTGACGGCTGCAGAGCATCGGAAGAGATGCGTTACGCGTTAACCCCGGGGTTCAGCATCAAGGGCTCAGGTTAGATGGCCATTAAATGACCTGTCTGCGGGGGCCTGGGAACTGATCAGCAGACACGACTTCCTCAAAAGAGAGGAGAGAGGAAGACTCGGTGCAGGGGATAGAAACAGCAGAGGTGAGGGTCGCGACCGTCAGACTATTTCTGCTGTCAGGTCACGGTAGGAAAGTCCAGTTCTCGTCACGGCTGATTTTAAACACTAAACACAGAGGTACACATGTTCCAGCTCTTCTTTGATGGATTGCCCTCAAATATTAGTACTCTACAGATGTACTTTGATCATCAAAATCTCTGCCAGTGAGGCACAGATAAATCCTGCAAAGATTGCAGGGAAATAAGCCCCGATAGTCTGGAGGCTTTTCTAGTGTGACAGCACACAAATTGTTGGAAGAACTATGCTTTGAGCAAAGCAGGGTTGACGAGACATCCTTCTCTGTGCGTGGTTTTCGCCTTGAGTGAAGACTTTTTTAGTTTGCAAGTTAAAATAGAGGAGAGAGCCCAGTCTGACTTTTCCATTTGGTTGTTCCCTTTCATTAACAAACAAAAGGGGACTCAGTGCGCAGACCTCTGCCAAAGCCATAGTCTTAGTCCCCTCTTTGATTATATGCAAATCTGCATGTGCAACCACTGAATATGTCTGAGTATATTTCCAAAACAGATTTGGGTCAAAACATGGTTGTGCTTCATCATGTCTGCAAAGTTCAAACTTTTTTCCTTAATATGTCCGGTGAGCATTATTGCAGACAATTCCCATTTGGATGTAAGTAATATTAGTTGAATGATGTGTGTGTATTTGTATTTACTTATCAAATTCAAAATAAGTTTTTTTGATGAGTATAAAGTTTGAGCAACAACAAGTGTGAGCTACTCTGGAGGATTACCGGTACCTGTGGATGTGCGTTACGTATTTCTACAATTGGATGTTTTGTTACCACCACTGAACTTACTACCATCTACTGGATTTTAAGATGCGTTGCATTTATTTCGCCAAGACCGAATTCCCTGTTTTGCAACGTTAATAAAAGTTAAATATAATTTGTACTGTACTTTGGATCTGCTCATAATTTAATGGGTTCCTCATTGGCACACGATATACCCACCCACCCAGTTTCATGAAAATCTGGCCTCTAGTTTTTCCACAATCGTGCTGACAAACAGACTAACAAACTGAACCTATGTGAGCAATACAACCTCCCTGTCAGCGGTAAATTTCTGTATCTTCAAGTTAAGTGTTTCATTAGCAGTCCCATTAAAGTTTCTCTTTCACATGAAAGTCAATTCTAATGGAAGAAAAATATAAGAACACAAACACGCGTCTTTTTTTCCTTCCAAGAAACAAAAATATAAAAAAATATTAAGCCAAGGTGAAGGTGGGAAATCCAAATAATAAATCTGAATGTAAGGTTGAACCAGGGCTGAATGAATAAATCCACAAAAGGACAAATGGAAAAGACTATTAAATGGCTATTGGAAAATGTGAGTTGCAAATAATCTGTTTTAGCATCTGACCTAAGATCACTCAAAATCAGTGGATAAACCAAAAAAACTGATTTTTCATTTCTGAATCACAAATCGATGATCGTTCTTATAATATGCTTCATACTAGAAGTAGAACTAAACACTAATGATCATACATTCAGCTTTGACTCCACATTGTGCATTGATGAAGGAATAATAAAAAGATGAAGTCAGTTTAAGGTGCAACGTAGCCAATTTTTCCTACTGTGAAAAACCCACAACTGTTGCTGATCTGCCATGCACAAACCAAAGCACTCAGTAAACTCCACTGTAAAAACACGATCCACCAATAACGGTCTCGATGACTGACTTACTGCCCCGTTAAAATCCTGTCCAGCTAAACAGACCGTGGCCACTCTCGGACGGTCACTCGGCTGCTAAAGAGCAACAACACGGCCCACGTTTTGGCGGGCGCCAACACTGAACAGTGATATCACATAAATGGGACATTTCTTGGTGAATATTGTTGGCGAATGCTGCTCAGATCTTCAACCAAAGTTTCCTAAAACGATGACAGTGCTTGACCTCGTACCAAAGCTCACACTGGATGATCCAAACCATTTTCAGACCATACTCGCCCCTTTGTGTATGACTGAGTGTGTGTTCCGAGTGTGTGTGTGTGTGACTTTCCTTCATGGACCGCCAAGACAGAAATATTGGAAATGCTAGACCCGAAAAAAAGAAGAAGTAATTTATGGACACAAAACAGTCCTGTTTAATATTTGTTTTTCCGTCAGGCCTGAGTACGTGTGTGCAAATGAGTGAGAGGTTCGGCTCGAGATGGGGAACGACAAAAATAAAGAGAGGAATATAAGCCCTAAAACAACTTCTTCTGCTTTTTTTCCATCCCCTCTTGGGTCGAGCTAGGAAAACATTCTTGAGGCGTTTGACAGAGCGCCTTTCATCGATCGCCACTCGCACGTGTTTTGACTCCAGTCCTGCTTTATCAGAGTCAGTTAACAGCGTTTATCATTCCCGTTGTCTGCCAGCCTGTGTGGGACCAGTGATCTGACTCATCTCTCTGTGACACACACACACACACACACACACACACACACACACACACACACACACACACACCTTTCTTGCTGCGACTATGTGTCCATACTTGCTCTTTCTGGTCCATCTATGAAGCCACTTTATCGCCCTCATCCCCACCACAGATCTCTCTCACATCTCAAAAGCAGAAATTCCTCTTCTAAACATAAAAAAGGACTGCATTTGGAGTAGCAAATGATGTTTTGAAAACTTACACAAGTTTTTGGTTTGACTTAAAAAGTTGGTAAATCATCAAGTTTAAGTAAAAACATGAAAAGATTCACATGATATAACTGAACCGCATTTAAAAATCACAGTATAAGTGCAACATCCCTTTGGATTATTTCAGCCCGAGGGGCCCCAGACCTTGGCCTCACTTTTCCTTCTTTGTCCTGGGTGGACCGACTGCGCACGAGAGTCTGCGCTTTGCTGTCAGTGGGTCCAACAACACACCCACACTAAATCATCTACTTTAATGACCGAAGCCGGGATTTGTACAGTAAAAAACCAATAACAGCAACAGAGAGCAGAGCAGATTTACAATGAGAGCGAGAGAGAGTGAGGGGGAAAAGAGGAGAGAAGCCGAGCCAGACAGAGTAGTAAGAGATAAGATCACTATCACTTTTGTGTAGTAAATCACCACAGATATGCGTGTCCTCACACATAAGTGTGTGAGTGTCCTCATGAGAATGCTTCGAGCTCTATCATGCTAAATCTCAAAGAGTTATGGGACTGGAAAGAGAGAAATAGAAAGTAAGAGACTGTTACTGCGGACACCGTAGCCTTGACTGATAGCCTTGACGAGCTGCAACTGGTACAACAAGATCAACTCCCATCGCTGCCCCTGCTTTCCTGGCCCACACACCCACATACACACACACACATTTTTGTGTGGAGGGAAACCACGTTTTCTGACCACCCATACAGAGGAACCACGGCTAATGCACAGTTTAGTATTCCAGTCATACAATGCCAAGAATCCTCAAACATTTCAAGTGTATAAACTTTGCATAGTAAACAGAGGGGTTATGGTCAAAAGAATAGCAGAAAACTACACATTTTACAAAGGGAGACGTGGAGAAGAACACACACTTCTAGTGTCGTCTGTGTTGCCATCATCTCTTCACAGTAAGAAGTGCTGACCAGACGTTTACAAGCCCAAATCCTCCACCTTCTCCTTCCACCGCTGCATGATGAGGCAGCTTTGAGCAACTTTTAAAAACAGCAGACGTGTTCTCTTCTGGAGGATGAAGCTCATTTTGCATTAAATCAAACTTAGTTAGGTTCTAGCCTCACAAACATGGAAGAGTGTGGACAGCACACAGTGAGAAAAAAAAAAGAAACTGCCTTCAGCTCTTTCTTTTCCTCTAATCATCTCCTATTTGACCTCTCCTGTGTGTCAAGGCCTTCACATCCATCTTTCAAGTTATCAGCACTGTCTGTCAAAGCTAAAGGAAGGCTGGTTATCTGCGTGCATGCACCCCAAGTGTTTGTTTTTGTTTAACCTCCTTTATTTACCTGGGCAGGTCATTTTAGAGCCAAATGACTCAATGATTGTTCGGCAAACACACAAATGTTTCAAACAGCAGCATGGTATCACCTTGACATACCATGAAACACAACACAGAGAGACTGAACTAGAAAAATCGAAATCCTCAAAGCAAGTGCAGGCACACCAATATGCAAACAAAGCACCAAGGCAAGAGCAGATTGTTTGCATGATGGAAAACAAACGACAGAGTAGAGAGAGTTTTCTCACATTTTAAATGACAGAAAAGAAGAGGAGAGTAAAGAATCACTGTTTAAGAGAAATCCTGTAATACTGTTTTCACTTGTGACCGAAGGAAGCTTCAGGAAGTTTCATGCATCTTCTCAACAAGTTTGTCTTTTTTGTTTTTGTTTGTTTTTGTGGATGATCTGAGTGTGTTGCCGTGGTGCCTCCTCACAGGACGACACGCTGCTATCATATGACTGAATGGCTGATACGGCAGCAGGGGGGCTAACCAAACTTTTCTGTCTGCCAGTGGGCTGAAAAGGATCTGACTGACTGTGAGTCAGAGTGTTTGGGAATCTTTATTGTCACTGTGTGGTTCTATGAAGCTCTTGAAAGGTATGAATTCACACTTTAGACAAAAGGTCACATCAGCACTACATGAAAACAAAGTCCACAGAAAAACAAGAACAGCGGCATGAATCTATAATAACAAGACAGAAAGCTATAAATGAAGGAGGTGATGCGGAGATGACACACACGCAATTTGGAAAAATGTGTAATAGATGCTTGCAGGCAGCACAAATTTTGTACAAGTCTGCAGGCTGCGCTCTGACCTGACATGGCCTCTGCCGCTTAGCAGCTCTCATCCCTCTGATAGAGTTTCTGTCGTAGCACTAAAACAGCAGTGCAGTCATAGTGAACATACTGTAGCTAAGCTGCAGTCACTTTGCTTGCTGCACTAAACCACAGGCATGCTGCTGTTACTCAATACCTGACATACCAGAGTGCAGGCTGAGAGGTATCGGAAGGAGGGAGCACAACAGGGAAGGAGGGAAAGAAGGAAATGAAGGACAGGGGAAGAGGAGGAGGGATGAAGGACAGAGGATTGGTCTTGTGCTTGTGCAGGTTTTGGCACATTTCTGTTTCAATCAACCCACGTGATGACAGAAGCATCATTGCAAGTCTGACGGGGTTGATTAGATTGTTGCAAGTTAACAACCTGATGCAAAATATTGATTTTCTTGAAAGATCTCCTTCAAACATGTTTTACAAGACATTTAAAATTACTCTGCTCTGAATAATGATACAAATCTGAATCATTCTGGTTAATTAAATTCTTAAAATTTAAGTCTACTCCTTCACCCTCCGTGTTCATTTGAAAAGTTTTCAACTGCTGGAGGCAAGTTGTCGCCTACTTCCCTGAAAAGTTCATTCACAGTGATTATACACAGGGGTGGAGAGTTTCCAGTCACACTTGTGCAAGCTGGACGATAACTGGCTTCAAAACTAGTTGTCATGTCACAAAGTCACTCATATGTGCAACTCTGTGATTTAACATAAACACAGAAACTTTCTCCCTTCAGCAGGCGAATGCGAAAAAGCAGCCGTCTCGTGTCTCTGCACATACATCATTCTGCACAGGGAAGGTCAACCAACCATTTAGCATCCAAACACATTTGAACATTCATTTAAAACTTAAAGAAATGCAGAGAAAGACAAACTAAAATGGAAAATTAACAGGAAAGAAACAGTTCCACAAAAAGACAAAATAACCCAACTTTGTCTCACCTTACTCATAATGACGATCATGGGAAAATGCCACTTCTGCGTGACCTTCTGAGTAACCGGGGGATGGGGAGGTCGTCCACACGCCCTCCTCAACCCAACCTCTTCCCCTTGGATCTCACCCCTTCTCCTTTAGGCCTCTCTGCACTCTCTCCTCTTCTATCACTCTTGTCGGAGCTCCAGAGATAAGTAGAAATCCCTCACTTTTACCTCAAGAGAGAACGAATAAACCAGACCGAACTGTTCTGTCCACAGCTGACACAGCTCCCACATGTGTCTAGTTTAGTTTAAAAGGCTTTGAAGGATAAACTGCTTTGAGAAATTCAAATCACACAGTTGCTCTTGAAAACATGTTCTCAATCAGCTCGATAATGTAAAGTGGTAAGCCCAGGATACTTTCCATGATGGATTCTTCATCCTTTCAACAATAAAATGCGCACTAATGGCTTGTCCAGCTCTGAGGAATGCGCAGCCCAGCTGTTCAGTCTGTCTCTGTCTCTCCCCTTAATGAGAAGTGCCAGCGTGTGCGGAGTCAACAGACGAGTAAACCTCAAAGTGAACTGTGGTCTGACCTCTGCCTGTTCGCCGTCTCTCCCTCTCTGCGTGAAACAAACTCCTGCAAGCATTAAATGTTTTGTGCACAGATTCTTGAGGTTGTTGTGTTGAGGGCCTTTTCATGTTGCTCCTAACAAGCTCGCATCAACTTGCTTCAATGAGGCACGGATAAAATGACAGGGTCCACGGGGAAATGGCAAAAAAGCCCCAAATCATGATAATAATAATAAAAAAGCACAAAAACAAAACAATAAACAAAGCGACAAACAGGAGCCTGGAATGTTTCAAGTTATGACATCCTGTCTGTGTTTCCCAAAGCCAGGCTCATTACCACAGCCTGTCTAACGCTCCCTCTGACTGACAAATGGTGAGAAAGGGCAAAATGATATTATGAGTGAGCACCCCTACGCCCTCTTCACCCTAAAACTGAAGTCCAGTTTGGGACATGTAGTCCCACATGAGCTGCTTTGGCTCCAATTACCCAAAGATGAACTACAGTAGGGAAACAAGATAATAAAATGGTTTTAATAGCGTTTTATATGAAAGGTTCCTCTATAAAAGACAGCTTTATGAGGAACAGATTGACTTATAATGGGTAAAGCAGGCAAGAGGGGACAGGTGGGAAGAGTCAACATTTCTCTTTTGTGTTTGTTCACACACAAACAGTGACAACTTCTGCTTTGAGAACACTCATTACTTCTCTCTCTTCTGGTCATATTTCTCTGTGACGTTCCGGTTCCCATAGCAGCGCCGCTAATTCGCCGCGGATGTCTCTAGATCCTCCCTCTCTCCTTCCCAGGTTCTCCTCTCCTTCCCACGGATGTGAAGAGGACCATGGTCGTGTCTTGTGGCGGCCCACACATGTTGCTGTCAGAGCGCATTTACGTGTGACGGGAGTATGTGTAGTTGGCGAACAGAGGGGGACGGTGTGCATCTGCACAAAATGCATGTGAGCACAGATGCCGATACATATGCAGATATACTAAACACTAACAAAGAACACACTCTAATCTCAGCCTCTGAAGGATGGAGAGATGCTGGGAGAATAATGAGCTTGGGCTGAGTTGGGACTTTATTTAAAATATCCTGGGATGATCATTCCCAGGCTGTCCTAACAAGTCCGAAAAAGGACCCCAGTCTTCTCTCTCTTTGTTTATGCTTTCTAATTGTGCTGAATATTTCAAAATATGGCTAACGTTGTACATTCCTATACCACATATGTACCTAAGTCATGTTAAAGGAGCAGTCCACCGCATAATTAAATGTAAACACAGAAATGTTCAAAGGACCATCAAGGATAAAAATTCCTAATTAAGCTTTGTTGTTTTTCCAAATCTGGATAATGTTCAAAGCTCCCAGAAAAAGCAAAAAAAAAAAAATGTCAATCATCTTTCTCAGCTGAGCTCTGCTGCTGTTCCATCCCACAGCTTTAACTTGTCGTCTTCCAGTCGACCACAATGTTGTCACAGAGGAGAAGTTAGCGCACTGTGACAAATATTTTAGGTAAAAAGTGGCCTTATGTTGGCAACAAACTGTGCTGCACAAGCCGTTTTTCAGGAATTGACGGACACTTTGTTCTGGTTGTGGAGCTGCAAGAGAAATCATGCCGCCAACTTCAATTTCTCAAAAGATGGCACGTTTGTTGTTTCAGCTGACAAAGTGGGGAGTAAGTGAATAAGTGAAATGTCATTTTGTGGTGAATTATTCTCCTAAACTTGCTGTCCTTCTCTCTGACTGTCTTCCTGTCACTGCCCTTATTTGGCATCTGTGAACAACAAAACACATGCACCTCAAACCGAGACACATGCTTGTGTTTTGAACAGATCTACAGATATGACCAAGGAGGGTATGACTGTGCTGTATTAATTAAGTTGTGTCTTCATGGCAGTCTGTGTGTTTTTGACAACATGGCATCTCTATAGCAAGAAATAAATGTGGTGAAAGTCACAGGGTCAACGGCAACCCTAAAGCACATGCTACAGTCACTATATAACAAGGTTAACATATTTAACATATACTGCATGACATTGACTAAATACATAATTGACTTTAATTGAGTCAAAAGAGGATAAAAACAGAAAAAAATGGGAATTTACCAGTGACGTATTACTTAAACAAACATATTCCTGAAATGAAAGCAAAAATAAAGTAAAAACTACATGGCTTTGATGTGATACAGAAATAAAATCGTTGTTTCAAAAATGTATTTTTAATGTTGTTGTGTTATGTCCTTCAGTAAAGGTTTGTCACTGCCCTGGAGAATCAACCCTCCAGCTCTTTATCTTGACCAAATAATGTCTTACAATCGCATAATTGTCTTGAGATTTTAGAGAAAACACCTTTAACAGGGAGGACAGTGGATAGTTTAGTCAACTTAAAGTAAAGTTAGCATTTCTGATTAACTCTTAAAGTCACCCTGAAATACCATTTCAAGAGTATCTTACTTCCCTATTGTGATGTCTTTCCAGTATAAACAGGATACACAGGCGGGACAAAATGTTGGGAGGAATTTGATTTGACTATTAAAAAAGTGGGACACATCATAACAAATATGCTGGATTTCAGTAATACAATGGGCAATACAGAGTAAGAAGCTAACATTAGTCTGTAATGATACTATTGTTTGAAATTGATTAGGGCAAGAAGAGGCAAGTCATGTGACATTTGCTATATGTACATGAAAAGACAAAGAAACCGATTTTTTTTTTGTAATTTGTTTGGCTAATATAGTTAAAAAGAGAGCCATATGAGCAGGGACGTGATGAAAAGGATTACAAAGACATTTTTCATTCCAGGTGGCCTTTAAACCTTTTGTAAACCGGCAAAACCATCATCGTGTTTGTCTGAAGTGTTTCTATTCCCATATGGAGAGAAAATATAAACTGATCTTCATAGACATGTTCATTTGACAGTCACACGACTACAACAAATTTTTAACTTGGCAACTCACAACTGTAAAAATTCAATACAATAATCCATGTGCCAGGACCTGCACTAACGCAGACAGGATCTATAAATGTTGAGCAAAGCTGAGCTTGAAATAAAGTTGAGCCACAGTTTGAAAGTCACCACAGATCATGGAGGAAATAAAATGACTCATGAAGTCAGAAATGATGAAGCAAATGAGAGGGACAGGGAAGCAGCCAAAAACAGAGGGGATTAGAGCCTAACCAGGGTGGGGAAAGAGAAAGTGATGAAAGTTTGCTGGTTGACGAAACACTTCGGCATGAGTTAGTGCAAACACATCATAAATTTGCACAAGTGGATGAAATAAAATCTGAAAAGAACAAGAGAGAAGGTGAGCGCACAAGTGGTGGAGCCTGGAAAAGGTATTTAAAAAAAAACAAAAAGTGACACACACACATATATATATATATAGCATTTTGCTGTGTGGCTAAATGCCCTGAGCTTTAGACCGTCAGCAAGCTGCGGTTGGCTCAGCAGCAAACCAGTGTTTTACTGGTTCCCCTGGGCAGTGTTATGGAGTGAGCTGTATGCCATCTTTTATAGAGCCGGAATGAGCATGAGCCCAGTGTGCTGACAGCACACACAGTAATGCTGTTAGACCGTGATTTGCACCACTGACCAAGTGCCTGTGACTGTCCCGTAACGTATAAATATGTGGAACACATTACAATACGGTTTCCCAGTTCAAGTCATGTAACTGCAGAACCTACTGGTCTGGACTTCAAACCTATTGAGTAGCGTTGAAACAATGTACACTGTGTTATGTTGGCTAGTTGAACAAAGTGCCGTCAATTTAATGCACATGATGAGTTGAACAATTGTCTGCACATTTGTTTTAAACTTTGACAATAACAATAGCCTGCTGTGTTTATTGAGCTGAGATGATATCTGCTGTGTCACCACATCTGCTTGTTTTTGTGATCTTGAAAAGAATTGCTTTTGTTGTGTTTTATGCTGCCATGAATCTGCTCTAAATGGGCCTGGAAAAAGTACATACTTTCATTTATAAAGTCTTAAATATTATGAGCTGAGCATTATAATAAATCCTGAGCATAAATGCAGACTCATTAAAAGGAACCCTGTATTTCTGGTGGATAAAACAAAATGTATTAAATCATCACATGGCCAGGCCTGATATCTCTGAGGACAGTCTTGGTCATGTTGTTTGTATTGTGTCTGTGATTTTGGAGGTTTTAACAGCCAGAGGGGGAGTTTATGTTCCATAATTACTTACACATTCTTTGGTTTTGAAGTCTTTTTCTCTTTTTTAAAAAAATTTGACTGTTTTCATGCAAAATTATTCAATAAAACTGGCAAACAATGAACAAATTTAATATCTTTCCGCAATGATTATATTCTGTACTGCTAGGACTGCCATGTAAAAGCATTTACAATCATTACAAGGTGAGAATACATATATATATATACATATATGTATACACATATAAAATAAAACAGAACAGTTAAATTTATTGATTAGATAAGAAAAAGTAATATAACTGGAAAGGTTCAGGCTTTTTCAAGCTTTTGGTTGTAGCTATTTCACTGTGTCTTAAAAAATATACAACTAAGGACGAGTGTTGCTACGCGTTGTTGACGGTGTTAACAAAGGCCACATAGGTTACATAAACCTCACACAGTTTTCCCAAAATAGCTTCATCTCTTACTAGTCCATATTTAATAGACGTCACAGAAAGTACCTGGAAATGTGTGACAATATTAGTTAAAAAGAACGTCTGTGTCAAAATCCTTCTTCGTGCCAATATTTGAGCGAGGAAGGCAGCACTTGCAAGGAACTATTTTTCCAGACATAATAACTTTCGTTCCTTCAGTTCCACTCTCTCTCTCTCTCGCTCAGCGATTTTTGGCCAAATAAACGCAGCCCTTCTCTTTACAAAGGTGAATTACCTAAACCCAGCTACTTTCATGTGTCCTATAGTGTTTCTATACCCTGTTTCAGCATGAATGGCAGTGAATGAGGTTTAAAACTGCAGTCTGAATATACCTGTTTACTCAAAGTTAACACTACTATTGCTTAATGAAGCATTTCTGCATTATTGCTTTTTTATTATTGTTCTGGATTTACTTATCTATTTATTTATTTATTTCAAAGTGACATCCATTCAGTTTATGCTGATTTTGCTGACATTCTAAATTGGAGAGAATTTGACGCAAATTCAGGCAACTAATGTTCTTCTGTCGAAAGAAAAACAGACATTCACCGGTCTGGAGGTGAGTATCTGAGCTCTGCAGACACTGGTCCTCCTCGCCATCCAACACACACAAGCTGAATGATTAGGATAAATATCTCCCGGTCAGTGTTACCTGGATAACCTCAGCACTGACGGGGCAGTTTGGACGCGAAGGTTTGTGTTTATTTCCACAGAGAGAGCGAGTGAATGAGGGGGAGGAAGAAACATACACAGCATGAGCACCGGTTTTTCTGAGCCTCATACATGTGTGATAAAGTACAAAAGGGTGGGAGTTGTGTCCTACGCTTTCTTTACTTCTCCTGAACACGTTAAACTCAGTTGTGGCTGCAACGGAGGAGCCACATCTGGACCCTGCAGGACATGCGTGAAATCATTTCTCTATTCCTGCAATTTACTGTAATGCCTTGCAGATGTGACCGTGCAAGTGTGTGTGTGTGTTTGTTGTATGTAAGTAGAAGCAGAAGGAGAAGGAGAAGAAGCAGGAGCGTGAGCCACAGACTGAGTGGAGACTCCTATCACAAAGTAAACTGAACAAAAAACACAAGCACAGCTCGGCAAGTGAAACTCAAGTGTCCCTCGTCCAGAGGATAGTGGTGGTGGAAGTGGTTTTAGGGGACGTTTGATTGCGTTCAGACTTGAGAAAATTTGTTTTTTGAATCTTTTTCTTGTTAAGAGTCTCTAGGCCTTTTAGCACGAGGAAGACTGACCGCATCACATGGAGATATTAGCCTAGTGTCACTTATTTTGTTACTGAATCCTTGTCAACATACGGAGAGGACAGAAGCTTCTTCGCAGGTCAAACCAGCACAAACATTAGAGTCGTGTACACAGAGGCTTTGGGGTTCTGGCTAACTCTGCGACATGTGGCTAAAAGTAAACATCAGAGGTGACGCATTGGCCGAGAGCTATCACCTTACTGTACCTTGCTACGACCGGCTGACACTGAAATAGGCTGCCAGCTGCGACGGGTAGTTTGTCACTGGAATTAGAAAATATTTGATATCTTTCTCAGTTTGGAAACGCTCCCATGAATGAAGCGACCGTGTGTGTTTATAAACACAGCCTGTACCTGGAGAAACCTGGCAAGTCCCACACTGATCAATGCACAGATCAAGATAAGATAAAAACATAAAATTTAGTCACAGATTAATAGATTGTGGCATAAAGGAAAAACTTATGTGGCATCTCCTTTTTAAAAATCAGATTTATTTATTAGTTACTACTTAACTTAATTTATTTATTAGTTACTACTTAACTATAAATGTGTCATGAATGGTAGTTGAAAGGGATGCTGGGCAACCAGCTTGTTTGATTTGGCCTAAAAATGTAAGCAAATGCAGGGGAGCTAAGTAAAACGTGTGCTCCAAACAGGAACACTTTATGAAGAAACAGCATCGAATAAACTGTAACCAACCTCTCATGACACCAACAATGTGTGTTGCCTGAAACAGGTCGTGCAGCTCCGCATTAAGATAAAGGACTGAAAGGAAGCTGGAATTTCTCCCTTTTCGCACTCAGCTGAGCTGCAAGGTGAGTCCGCTCGCTGCTCTCCGGTCTGTGCAGGAGCGCGCTCTGCTGTGGTGCGCCTCGCCTCGCCCCTCCCATCCCTCCGCTTACACTCTCCTCTGTGCTCACCAATAAAGCGCTTTTTGTCCAGGGAGTCAGCACTTGAGCGCATTCCTCGACGTGGAGGTCGGTGTACCTCTCCAACAACTTGATGAAGACCGTTCGTTAAGAAGTTTTAACACATTCACAGAAACTTTCCTGGTTTTTTTGTGAAAGGGAGCGCACACACGGAAAACTACAAAGTCTGGAGTTACACTGGTGAACCGCTTCGTTTGGATAAAGACAGAAGCGCGACTGCGCTCACTGTTTCACTTCTTCGAAGTTCAGGGTAAGAGTTTCCTGCTTTGACTGTGAAAATATTAACAACGATAATAATAAACATTCCACACTTTGCGGGATCTAAAGTTGGAACAGGATCAAGCGTGCGTAAAGACGCGTGAACGGGGTCGTGTTGACAAATGCGGTGGGTGGCATATAACTAACTTCAGGAGGATCTTAACAGATTAACAACAACTATTTACTTAATCTTTTGTTTTGAAATAAATAAATAAATAAACTCTTCGTCAAGTTTGTGTCCTCTTTAATATATAAGTCACCGCGAGTAGCGCGAAATAAATTGTTTCAACTATGACAACTCCCTTCACGAAAACTCTCCAGAATAATCCAAAAGAGACTCGACGTGTTTCTGCGCTGCACAGCAGTATTTTTTAAACTCTAAGAATCGTGCCGTTCGTTGCTCTGATAATAAGACGTCTTTAGTTTTTCGTTAGGCATCCCTGTAAAATGCAAAATAACGCACTGTATAGGTCTTTGTTTACGGAGTCACAAATCCAGTCACTTATTGGATGTAGCAGGTTTTACTGGCGATGTGGGCGCCTTTGATGCCTCAAATACTGACAATGAAACGGACGTCGTCTGTTTTGGGGAGAGGCGTAAAACGCGAGCGTGTGCTCGGAGCAGAGAGAGCCGCCGGGGCGGTAATGAGGCGGGTTGGTGTTGGACCGCAGGACGCCGTGCAGCACGCAGAGGCCGAGCCGAGTGTCTAGACCGCACCGAGCCGTGCTCACCGCAGAGAGCAGCTGTTTTTGGACCCACACGTGGGTCCATCCCATAATAGAAAGTTCAACAGGACAAACGTTGAAAATAGGGTCAGGTGGTGCAAAGTCAATGCATTTTGTGTGTTTATCCCTCATGAGGTCAAAATCAGGTTGTTTTGACATGCAGGCTGGAGCACATATGGAGGGTGATATGATGCAGCCTATAAGGTATCATCAGATCACTACTGCTGCATATCTTGATCACATTTTCCATGTGGTAGATTCGATTTCTCAGGCGATTTTCCGGCAGATGCGGTGGATCACAGCTTTTCAATGTCAATGCAAAAAGTACTGAGGAAACAAGGACTCAGCTCAGAAAAGAAAAGAAAAATGCCAAACTTGAACATCAGAGACTGGTGGTTTTGTGCTGCTTCAAAACAAAAGCCAGTCCTGAGGAACTAATGAAGCGTCAAACTACTCTGCAACCACACGTGATGGATGAAAGACAATTATCTGTCTCAGTTGTGTCACACAGGATTGGTGGCCAAGTTTCAGTCAAAAGCATGATTGGTGCCACACGCAATATCAAAGAAGTCTGTTAACAGCTGCTACTGTTGCAAAAATTACGCAATATAGTTGTAATTATCGCCATAAATTAAATACGACTGAACTGTGGTCAAACTTCAAAGCTGGATTTTAAGCAGAAAAAAAAAATCATTAGATTTTAACCGAAGGCAGAGCAGCGGAGAGACAGATGAATGAAATCCTGGTTTGGATGCAAAGAAAGTTCAGTGAAGTAATATGAGGGACATCAGTTTCTTTCAGGGGGCGTGCAGCAGATCAACAAGCGATGAGGTCAAATTCCTGACAGATTAAATCTCTGAGTGACCTACCCCACCAATAAACCAACATCCAATAAGCTAACATGACTCAACACGTTTCTCTGTTCCAAAAACTGAAGTAACAAAGAACTGTAATTGTCTTTGTTTTCTCCTGATAATATCCTCTTATCTTATCAAATATTATGCCAATATAAACTTGGAGGAGCCTCGATTTGTCCTGGAGAAGGTCGAAAACTTGGTTTTAACATTAAAATGATGTCTGTACTCCGATGCTGCGGTGATAACCACAGAAACGTGATTAAACAAGGCCTCATTATAGACATAATTCTTCTGTGGTCTTCTGACTTCAGCCTCCCTCCAGCTTTCAGCCAGATTAACATCTTTACACTTCCCCCACAAACCGGCACAGAAAATCGCCTAATCTTTCCTGGGGGCAAAACAGGCGATGTAAACTACTCCAATGGCCCTGCTATTAACCCCTGCGCGGTGTATGGCTTGTTTCCTCGCCATGTGTTTCCTCACAGGCTGTCATTACGTTATAGGAGAAGCTACCGAGTCATTGATAGTATGTAATGGTGGTAATTGGTTTATATTAGGCTACCAGACTCAGCAGAGCAGCCACAGGAGGCCAATTATCTATCAGTAATGTGGAGAACTTTCAGGCTGCCACGCTGCCCGGATTGTAGCACTTACAGTACAAGAGATCGGCCGTGCCAGCGTAGTTCATTTCTGCACAGAATGTGGAGCTGCACAACATTTCCTTCTGCTCCAGGGTCTCGCTCTCAACACGGCGTAGTGTTGTGTTTGTACAGTCACTTGTTGACACTCACGCACTTGTCACTGCTAAGAGCGAGGCTGAAAGAGGAGTGAGTGGATAAATGATGTAAATGAGGAGCAGGAGAAGGTTCTCTCAGCATCTCTACCTCTGTGATGTAAAATTAAATCAGCGATCTTAAAAACTTCGGTCCTGGTTGAACTGATGGCACCTGATGGTAACAGCAAGTGTGGTTTAACACTACAGCTCACAGAAATCTGGGGGCAGCAGAACAAACAAATGCAGTTTTAATATGGAAGTCAGACACTAATTGGCCTTTTTCCATCCATCATTCTTTGAGCGACCGTGATCTGCACACAGCGGCGCTCTACAGTCTATGGAGTGAAAAGAGTGCAGTACTTGGCTGAGAAGTTGCAGCTCTGCATCCAACAGCTCGTTAATCTTGTCTCATTTTTCTCTGCAATATTTTCAGCTGATCCTCTCTCAGAAATGACAGTTTCTTTTGTTTTGTAGATGCATTTTTGATCATTGATAGCAGTCCGGGTGAATCTCACTGACAAACATATTGTATTACCTGTAATTACTTACATGACCACATCAGTGTTACTACATGTCATTGTCCTTTGTCAACATCCGCCACATAGGTTACATAAACCCCATGCATTTTTCCCAAAATAGCTTTATCTAAGAGGTATCATGTTTTACATTTTGTCCATATTCATTAAACGTTACAGAAAGTCCCTGTAAATGTGTGATGTTAGTTAAAAAAAACATCTGTGTCAAAATCCTTCTTCAAGAGAATATTTGAGCTAGGAAGGCAGCACTTGCAGGGAACTATTTTACCAGGCGTAATAACTTTCGTCTCAACGGCTCCCCTCTCTGTCTCTCTCAGTGATTTTTACCAAATAAACGCAGACGTTCTCTTTAGAAAGGTGAATTACCTTTATCTAGCAACTTTCATGTGTCCTATAGTGTTTTTATACCCTGTTTAAACATGATTGGCAGTGAATGAGGTTTAAAATTGCAGTCTGAAATCTACTTAAATATACACATGGCTGACTGAATTTTAACATTTGTAAAATATAGGGGCGATCTCTGCTAATGGTGAGAAGTCAAAAATAGACTGGTATGGTTTTTTAATAATAAAGTCAACTTGTGTTTTGCCAGTTTAGTACTTCCTGTAAAGCTGCACCAGTAGGAAATATCTGCTTTGCAATTAGCAGAAATTTAATACAGCTTTTTTTTTTTTTTTAACAAAAATGTTGCCCCATACACCCAGTTTATAAT
>JAQFJA010000009.1:11670376-11685002 GCA_029874485.1 Naso brachycentron | reverse complement strand
TAATAAAACATCAATCAAGCGGTCACTTTTTGTGTGGGTTCTCTCAAAACCGGCTCGTATTTATGATCCCATAAGCGCGCTCAAAAATAACACTCGATGCTAATACTGTATTTACACAAAGCAGCAAACGCATTACAGCATGCAACGGTCCAGTGGTCACAGATAATGAGACACTAATCATTGAAAACACACAAAATGTGTGTTTTGGGTCTGCCGGCTGATATCTTGTAACATTAAAGCTCTTGTTGGCTTAAAAAACTGAGGGATACTACTACAGCGTCCGCTTGTCTTAAACAAAAAGGGAGAGCACTGCAAATCAGCAAAGAAAAACTTCATACCTGCTAAGAAATATTAACTTGACAGCTTGAGAGGGTGAAACTCAACTAATCTTCTAGATCGCACTAGAAACTGTGCTATAAACATAGTGCAGCATATATGGGTCTTAAAAAAGCTTAAGTTAACGCTCTACACACACACACAAAGACACTCTCGGGCCACGGCTGATGGGCTGATATTGCAGGACGAGGAGCTGACAGAGTGCAGAGTGGTCGGCCTGCATTCTTCCTCTCCCGCTCTGTCATTCTCCGGCGCTGCCACACGGCCTGCCAGCGCTCAGCACGCTCCCGCACACAGCTGGAATCCGACCAATTAACAGAAGGAAAACTTCCTGTTGTGCTTGCGTGCCATTAACAATGCATGTCAATAACATTGCAACATATTTAGCTCACAGGTACAACTGTTTTAATTCCAGGAAAACAAGACCTGTAACCAAAAAAAAAAAAGTGGAGCGGGAGTAGAGGAGGAGGAGGCGTCTTCACTGGGTGAGTTTGGCATGAAATTAAATCTGACATTTTTATTGGTAGACTGTGTCATTATGAATAAGATGTTGCAAGCTTTTATAATACAAACACACTGTTAGCATTAGGAATAGTTTTTTTTAATCACCACACAAAAAAACACTGTACGATAGATTACATCAGCAATGTTGTATTTTTGACAAGTGTTATAATAATACACTCCTTTGAATATTTTAATCCAAAAACCCAGACCGCACGCTGCTGGCGGTCCTTATTGTGTTAACCGTAGCACCCTGCTTCCTCAATAGAGCCCTTTCACACAACTCTGAGCCTCTTAACAAGACTGGCAGGAGAACAAGAGCGGCTCTCTTAACACACACTGCATTTAATACATACAGTGAGGCTGTGTGGGGCTACAGACAGAGGGGAAAGGAAAAGACAGAGTCGGTGAAGTTTTGGAGTTTACGATGCCTGTCTGGTTGCTGATGTTATTGAGTTGTGGCAGAAATGGTCTGAATGTGAACTCCTCGGTACACATAACAGTGTACATAAGTAGAGTGTATTCAAGGCTCATAGTTTTAAAAATAGGTCGATTTTATTGAATAGAAGCAGATAAATTTAATTAGATTTTATGCTTCAACATGTTTTAAAACGGAAGGGTCTGGTCTGGTCAGTAATGAGATGATCTTTCTATAATAGTCAGAGTAAATACCAGATATAGTGTCCTGCCGCAGTAAATAATCACATGCACCAAATGTGTTTCATCCCTCAGCTGAAATAGTCCCCAACAAATGCACTGAGTAGTACATTTTTCTATAACATTTTGTAAAAAAATTTTTTTCTTTTTAAAGAAAATGTTTCCCTATTGTTTGTAAAGATTTATATCCCCAGTGGGAACCAATAGGCTTGTGGTTAGGAGCTATACAGAGCAGGAAAATCAAGTTTTTGAGAGACTTAACTGTATATTAGTTATTGTTTTTTCATGGAGCGGCAATAACAAGAATCTAAAATATCCTCTGATTTATCCCTCGGAGCTGATCACTGCAAGCACTGTCAACAAATTCCTCTTGCAACAAAGTTTAAAATATTTTCGAGAAACTAAGGAACCAATAGCGAAGACGTGTCTTTGATCTGCTCGGCATGCTGCACCTTTAAGTAAAGAAAAACTTGAAATGACATTTTTGCTGCAAATGGTGTTTTTAGTATAATTTTTTTTTTGCTTGGTTTTAAAAGGGACACATCCTCAAGATTTAGCTTGAAACATAAAACTAAAGTATTAACCATCCAGGCTATTTGTGCCGGGGGCCAGTTAGCATCTGTCATTGCATCACTGGTAAAAACTGCTGCTGTGGTTCCTGCCCTCTCAACCTCTGCCCTGCCTCATTCTTGTGTGGTGCTAGCTGTCAATGAGCTGTGACACGGACTGCGTAAAACGCATGCATACACAGGACAAGGCTGTAGCCTCGGGCCTCTGGACGCACACCGCTACTCTTGCTAATTGCCTTACCACTCTTCCCCCTTTATGCTAGCAGCCCAGTCCCCCTCAGGGAAAACAAGAGAAGAAGAGAGAGCAGCGGTGCTGCAGAGTTCTTCTTCTGGGGCAACACAAAATTCCTCAGGTTGAGGAATTCGTGTATTCTTGCTCGTTGTTAATCATTTGCTATACAGACGATGATTCAGAGTCAGCATACATTCTATCGCTGTTTCTGCCTTCATCCTGGAGTTTCCATCCAAAGCTTGTGCTACCATGAAGAATTACAATGAATTCAGATATCCATAACACACTTAATCAACAGTTTATGAATATGTGGTAAAATATGAGAGTGTGCATGAGTTCACGCTCTGAATCTAAGCCAAATGTCTAGCCATTAGTCATCTGCATTTCCCATTAATATGACCTCTAGCCGTGCATGTTAAACTTGGAGACAGGAAGCTGGAACACAACATTAACACAACCTCCACCACTCAGTAGTTGCTCATTAACGCCTTGACACCATGCCAATCATGACAGTTGTCATTGTCAGTTAATAATGTTAATGTTTCTACCTCAAAGCAAACTTTGAAGAACAAACAAGGCTGCTCTCCTCTAACCCTACACACAGGCAGATCATATACATGTGAGCAAACACACGCACACTCACACACAGAGGTATGCATTGTTCTGTGTCTTATAAGTCAGGTCAGGAATCTACTGTACTCACTTAATGACGCGTACGAACAGATTTGAGAGCTAACAAACACTTCCTTATTTAGACAAATTGCTATAATTGACCCCCTGTGGCAGTTTGTCAGGTCGTCACTCTGTACAGAACAGTGCGACTACAGATCCTGTATAGTGGAGAATTACATCTTTGCTCCCTTATAACCAAATATAGGAATCACCTTTCTGAACAGTATCAGGCAGACGTTAGGGTAAAGGCCTTTTCAAACAACTATACCAGTGGTTTGCATGTTTTGTCCCGTTTAGCATAAATCACCTGAATGTCACAGCTAATCACTCTACAAACCATAAAATTTGAATAGGTGTTTTTTTTTTTAAAATCATTCCAGACATCTATTGGTTGAGTATGAAAAGTATGAAAATCTAACAGACTATTGAGATTTGCTTGTTAACTGCTAGTTAAACAGTTTTTCACAAAGTAATGCAGTGCAGTATTTTCAAATCAGGAATGGGGCAGATGTTAACCCAAGTGTCTTCTGTTTGGTGATTAACGCAGCTTAGGGCCATTTCACATACACAGTGTTTAGTGCAAACCAAATGAGTTCTGAGACCGAGTGCGGTGTGTTTCAGTTGATGTGAACGCTGTAATCAAACTCGGGTGCGGACCAAATGGCAATTACAAACAACCTCTGGTACAGTTTGTTTCTGGTATGATTGTGATCCTATCTTGATCTGTCCCATCTGCAGAAGAATCGTGCATTTTTGGACTAAACCAGCTCCTGCAGCCAGCTGTGCTGTGCATTATGGGCTGAGGACAACTTTGTAAACAAACAGCTAGCAGTTTGCTGTGACGCCAACATGAACTGAGGGTTGACCTGGAGCAGCAATGAAATATGTTGCCTTCTTGATATTTGGGCAGACGATAATTCAGCCCAACAGCTAGAAAAAACACAAGCAAACAGCTGAAGGAAAGGGGATTCAAGAAACATGTTTTCTGACCAATGAATGGGATGACAGCTTCTACGTGACTTTTGTTAATAGATTTTGGTTTGCTCGACATTTTGCCTGAATGAAACCAAATCGAATGGAAAATGCAAATGAGTCGCAACTCATCCGCTGATTTTGACCAAATAAGCTGAACTATAGGTGTCAAAATACTGTCAAGCAAGTTTAACAAGTCTGCTACATTTTCATACGGTGTATTAAAGTCCAAAAGTCAGAAAATATGTAAATTAAGCAGAATCTGTTCTTTAAAATCTAAAACAGGCAAAAGCAGCAATGTTGTCCTTAATAACAACGCATACCATGTGGAGTAAAAGGACACATTACGCTCGGGTTAAGTGTCAGTAGATTGTTGCTTTCAGCAGATTTACGCAATCCATTGTGTGAACAACAACAACCTAAAGGGAAAGGGAGGTTAAAGCAGGAACACTTGTTTATTCCTCCACTCCTGTCACTACCCTCTTCCTCCCCCTTTCTTCTCTCCCGTCTTGCCTGTGCTGCATATGAGGAATCACCTTGTTGTGCGCACCTGCTGCAGGCAAACTGTGGTGCTGAAGGTCAGGGTTGATGTCTTAATAGACTGTTGCTGAGTGATGTCTTCACACTCGCCAAGATAAGACAGAAAGACTCATGAGTTTATTCAGTAAAGTATGCATGTAAATGTGTTAAGTGTGAGATTAAAAAGTAATTACGCGATGCCATTTATCTGAGAATTAAATTTGATTTAATAGGACAAAAAAAATAACGGTCCTTCAGCAAAGGAAAAGATAAAAGTGGCTGACTCATTTAACGTGTATGTCTAACAGGCCAAATTGAATACCATAAAAAAGCACACTATGATAGTGTAATGCAGTTTAAAAGTCAAAATCCTGGTTCATGAGGTAATCGCAGGGCACCTGAGGCCATGGCTGTGAGGCATGTCAGAGTTGGGGATGGGGGATGTGTGCTGCCTCCCCGGCACTGGCAGCATTTTCACAAAAAATTCCTTAGTGACATCCTAATCAGCACGGGCCATCTCCATTTGACATTTATCTTGAGTGTGGCACATGTCTGAGGTGGTTTGCTTTTGTTTTTAATCAAAGAAAAAACCCCGCGGGGCAGAATGACGAGAAAAATCACAAACGGCAACTCTGAGCAGAGGAGTTGGTGTGAGGTTGGGGGGCCTGAAAAACAGGTAGCGCTGCATGATGCCTGCTTTTAAAAGGAGGTTTGGATATAGAAACAATTGAGGAAAGTTCCACTTGTTTCAGATTCATTGCATGTTACTTCTTACATAATGTCACTGACTTAATATGAATTTGCCTTAATCTTAATTTCAAACCTTATTCAAGCTGTGACAACATAAGCCTACCAAACTTAGCATGAGTCATAGTTACAAGGAATCAATCACTCATCTGACTACAGTTCAATAAATCACTTGCATCCTCCCCCTGCCTGACATAGCAATCATCTTTCACATTTTATTGCCATAGACGTCAGCTAAAATCTCACAAAAAGAAAAGGTGCTAAGTGAGAGGGAAATATGGACGTCCTTCATGTCTTCTGTCTCACCTTGGTGACACATGGCTGTCTGAAAGAAGAGTAAAAATTTGTTGTACATCTTGTCTTTCAAATAGCTGCACATACAACTCTGACTTCAAAAAGTTGGGATGCTGTATAAAACAAAACAGAATGTGATAATTTACTAACAGTTTTGGAACAGACATTTGATTAGAAACAGTACAAAAACAATATATTTAATGCTTCACCTCATCAATTACATTGATTTTTGATGATGATTGAACTTGATGCCAGCAACATGTTTTAAACACATTGCTACGGGGGCAACAAAGGAGTGGGAAAGTTGCGAAATGATCCAAAAACACCTGTTTAGAACAGTTCACAGGTAACCGGGTTCATCGGTAATAAGTGATATTATCATGTTTTGGTGTGACTGGGGCATCGAAAGGCTCAGTCATTCACAAATAGGGATGTGTGTGAGTTTCACCACTATGTGAAGCTCATGATTGCATGAGGGATCATACTACATGAGCTCAGAAACCTCGCAGATGCACTATAAATAACCGCCTTCTTTTTATTTACGTTTTTCACAGTGTCCCGACTTTACCGGTGTTGTGGTCCATTTGAAAAGCTGTCTTGCGCCAATGAAGTGCTCATTAGCACATTTGCTTTTATAAGTCTGTAAGTTTTGGCACTGAACTGCATTTTAACAAGGTAGACAAGTTGATATTTACCTGTCAGCACTAGCAATGCTGCCGTTTTCTGTTTGCCTTTCTGTTGCTTTAGCCTTTAGCTCTCACAAGGTTTGCATCCTTCTGAACGCTTTAACAGCTACATAGTTGCTACAAGGCCCTGCAGGGCTGCTGTGGTAGGTGGAAGGGATGCGAATCCATCAGATTCCAGTCATACTATTGACGGCTACAAGAACAAACCTGAGAGAAAGAGATGGCAGGGCAACAAGCCCAAGATGTTAGAAATTTTTGGGCGATGTGTCAAACGAGAACGTCACCTGTTAGCCGTACAGTGTGTTTGTGTGTACTTTTAACGACACAGCTTTGACAGAAATGCAGGCCATCTGCAACTACTTAACTGCTACACTATATTCCAACAGTAAGTGGAAAGGAAATCCGGATGTACAGAGAGTATAGAAGACATAAAGACAGATAACTTCGATTGTTTCCTCAGTGAGCGCGTGTGACACTGTTTGTCTAACAAGGAGAGTCAACCCGCCAGTCAGTGTGCCTGCCTGCAGTCTAACACACACACCCTCTGATTTAGTTGAATGCCAAATTAAACTCTTACTGTTGCAACAAAGGACAAAGGTAAAAACACTGTCAACATCAAGTGTGATCCGTTTCTTAATCTTTTAACAAAGAGAATCAGAATGTTAGTTTCAGTAATCAAGCTCTCTTTCCACAATTTTCTGAGCTTTGGAGTGTTTTTTTGTCGAATAAAGTCACTTTGGCGGATTCTAGAAGGGTTGGTAAATAAACAATAACTCCTGACAAAGAGAGAAAGACTCCAGGTAGGGTGACAAAAGAGCATTGCACTCATGTTGGAGTCGGAATGAATGTCAAAGGGGCAGGCGTAGTGTCGGAGTGTGCACATTACACTGGGGCTTGTGACTGACTGATAAAACTGGTCCATCCAGCCGCCACTAACCACATGCACACACGCTGTACAAACATTTCCCTGTCCCTGCTCGAGGCCAGGTTCTCTCAGACATCTTCCAAGAAGTCTTAGTGAAACGCTGCCTTAGACCAGTTTGCTTTGCCTGTCTCTATCAGGAGAACAAGCTCTGGATAGCACTGCTCTCAGGGTCAGAGAGCCAGACAGCACAATAAAGTTTTGACTGTGGAAGAAGGCATGAACGTTCATGCGCAGGATATGAAGACACAAGCCAAGACCTGGAGAGAATCCAGTTTTGTGACACTAGGGTGTGTTATTCTGTTTCCCAGTGATGTAGTCCTTTTGGACTTATCCGACTGTTACGACTGTGGTTGAGTGGTTTTCTGCTATGTTTGAGAGTAAATAAAAGATAAACAGAGAAGAAGACCAAGAGAGGGAGCGTGAGGCAGAGAGTGAGTTAGGCAGAGAGGTGTTGTTTGTTTCTCCACGCCACCCGGCTGTGACTGATTCCAGCCAGGTCAAAGACAGATTTGGCAGAGTAGTGGGGTCATATGGTTCAGGTCACCGACAGGCTGAGCAGCATATGAGAGGTTGCTTGGATACTTAGCTCATATATCCTTTATGTTTGTGCAATATGAAAGGTTTCAGACAGATGCCTTTGTGTGTGCCTATGAAAGAAATCTGTCCCAAGAGGTCACAGGGCAGGGTGCACTGATAAAAGACGTGTGTCAGTGTTGAGGTATTGCTTGACAGGCAAGACAAGAAGACACTGTGTGTAAACTGAGTGAGACAGAGGAGAGAAGGGAGAGTCTACCTCAGTCAGTGCGTCCTGCGCCTCTCCCTGCGTGTGCCTTTATAAAAACAAAATCAAGTCTAGCATCTACAGCACCATTCGTCATATCCTTCAGCAATAAAACAGAAGGAAATGGTCCACATTTCCTTTTTGGAACTCGTAGCGCCTGACCTCTATCCTCCAAAGCTCGGAGGAGGCAGAGCTAGACTGCAGACACGCTGCTGCACAGTCCCAGTTCTGGTCTAGTTTGGCTGCCCGGCCGCCCACCTCCGCCTGCTTCTGTTCCCCCTCGCCTGCTCTCTTTTCTGAGGCCGCAGCAAACAGCCGGCTGTGGCTGGAAGTTTGGCAAAGGTCGCATCATTTACTCAGCCACACTCCAGAGGTTTTGGGTTTCATTTTGCCCTGGAGGAGCAGAGAAAGCACCTGTTGTGGAGACGAGGGCCAACGTGTTTCGTGTGTACCTGTGTGTGTGATTGTAACTGGATCTGGGCGTGTGCTCGTGTCAAACGGGGCCTTTTATCTGTGTTGTCTGTGCCACAGTTACAAACAGAGGACACAGAATGCTGAGCAGCGGTGGAAACACTAATCTCGAGCCTGACCTCTCACCTCAAGGAGTCTCTCTCTGCCTCACTGACTCATGGGCTTTGTTGTCCTTTGGACTGATGCTATCTGGGATGACTGTTCGGCTTTAAGGTTTCTTTTATCCTCTCTTTTCTCTCACTTTTTGAAAATATAATGTCTTACAGGGACCTCAAAATCAAACACTGAATGGTCCCGTGTCCCTTTTATAGTGCAGTAAACATAAACATTCACCTCTGGACTCCATATGATGCTCTCTTTCAAGTCCTCCAGCTGTAGGCTCTAATGCTTCATACTGCCCTTTACGCAGGTCTGGTAAAAAACCACATATCATGAAATGAAAAGGCCTTTCACACCAACAACTAGGGGGTTAAAATAAGTACAGAATTAGAGAAGTACAAGAAGTCTGGAATAAGGAAGTGGCCTGTCAGTAACCTGCCTGTAGGTTAAGCGGTTGTTTGCGCTAATTAAAACAACACTCCTGTGACATCAAGAGAGCTGATAGATGATGGATGTGTCTATTACAGGGTTTTTTTTTTCTTGTGGCGAGGCTGAAATCAGTTGTTTGTGCAGACATTGTTAAGCTTCTACAGCCTGCCTACCCCCTGCATACCACTACAAAGCATTGAAGTAATACTGTGGTTTCAAGATGAGCATTGCCACGACAGACGGAGTGCAACTATCATCTTTCTTTCATGCCACAAGTCCTCTTCTTTGTATTCTGCCTGCTTGATTGACCTTGATGCAAGTACGGCGTTACTGTTGTAAAGCATATGCTGGAATGTGGTTTCTCAGTCTAGTGGCAGCTGCTGGCTTTATGAATGTTCTATGCGGCTTACACTCAATCTTGTTTGTCAAATTTAAGCAGATAGACGGATGCAATTTACCTTGACAGTACAATGTCACAGAAGAAAAGATCAGATTTTTCGGGGGCATAAATGAATAGTTTTTAATGTTTTGTATTACATATGAATTCATGAAAATGTATTTTTTAGAACATTAGGAAAATAAGTTTGCTCTCCTCATATGCTGCTGAGACCCCTAAGCACCCAAAGAGCCCTTAAATGTAAAACGTTGCTGCTCTCTTACTCCTCATGTTTCCCTTTCAAAACATGCCTTCCTTTTTGATCCACATATACTCTGTTTGGTTATCTAATACAGTTTGTTCAATAGGAACAACCCAGCAATGAAGTGCTACATTAGAGCTGCAATAGCTTATGCAAAGAACAATAAAATACTTCGACACATTACATTCATACCAGCAAAGTCATTAACGTTCATTAAGATGGTCGACCTTTTAAAGTCATACTTGTATTGCGTGCGTCTGTCTGCACAAATGCTCACTTTTCTCTCGTGCTACTTTATGAGTAATCTTTGAACCTCGGATATTGTACACAAATCTTGTTTCCCCTTCTTTTTTCTCTCTCAACCCCTTTGTCATGTTGACGGGTAACCCCGCTGGATTGTGGATAACAGGGTCCAGCTGAGGCCACGACTGACAGTAGGGAGGGATGGGGATTGGGAGTGTGTTTGGAGGAGTGGTCCTTTGTTTTCTCACAGGATCACGGATGGAAAATGGGCAAAAATATAGGAGAAAGGGGGACAGGGGAAGAGACTGGTGTCAGGGGGCTAACAGCAGCCATCATCATGAGTATTTCTTTGGATGCCGAGTTTCATTTACAACCTATGTGAATTTATGTCCCTGTGCTGGTGTTGTAAATCAACATGAGGAGCTGCTGTAGTAGTATATTTTAATAGGGCACTGCAGTGAACTGACTTACATCGCTGTAGATTATACTTTAATGCACATAGCATAATCGCCGTTCCTTTAATAGACAGACTTTAATGGGAGTATGCACTATGTCGTGTGCAGCCTTATCCCCTCACTGTGAATTAGCAGCCTGCTGCATTATGCAAGTGCACAGTGACTGCGACTCCTCTACACACATAAACACACTGCAGTTTTCTACCCCCTCTTGTACCCTTCGCTGCCCCTCAGCGTTGGCCTTCAGCTCTGAAGATAAGGGCTCTTGACGCTTGGCCTGCCGGGATTTAATTGCCGAAGCCCACTTCACTCTCCCAAAGCTGGGTCTTGTCCACCTCTCCACCCCTGACAGAAACCTACTTTTGTCTCTGCTGTTCCCCTGCTTGTGTTTTCTTTTCCTCTAAATCTTGAAAAGAAAGAAAAAGCAGGATAAGAAATGCACTGAGGAAGACTGAAGAATGCTTTTCTTCCCTTTGCCTCCTCATATCACCTCTTTAATTTTTCTTTTCAAGGGGTATGCTTTCTTCTTTTATTTTTTCTCACATTTTTCTTATATTGCATTTTCTCAATGCTGTTTCTGGCGCTCGGTTGACTCCACATATTTAACAGCCAACACGTTTCATTCTAATACAACCCACACGAACCTAGACTCAAGCATTAAGAAGACACAGATGTAAGAACAGTCGTTATATAACTAGTCTGCTTACAAAGATGTTTGAACTTCCATTTACACAAACAGCACCATGGCTCATCCAATCAATCGTCTGTTTATAAACTTAGAGAGACTCCCTGTTAATCTCAAAATGCCAAGCCAGTGAAATAGACAAGCTTACTTTTTCAAACTCAGCTGCGGCCTGTCTCAGGAATGTCTCAACAAGCGCGCAGGGGAGAGAAAAGGAAATTACAACTCAAGAGAGAGGAGGAAGGCCAGAGGGGAGGGGGCATTCCTCATTGTTCAGGACAACAAGCCTGTCTTTCTGCTGTCTCTCTCTGGGCCCTCCACCTGGATTCACTTCAAAACATAAATTTAAAGCCACACAGCCAGGAGTCCCTCACCCCCACAGTGTACCGTGCATCCATCCTGCAGTGTCGCCAGAGTTACACCTTATCTTATCCCACTGATAAGACCTGCAAAAGTCACTCGTATCCAAAAAAAAAAAAGGAAGAAAACAGAAGAAACTAAACTTTGAAGGTATTATTTATCTGTGATCTGGCAGTTTTCACTGACTGAGCCCCTCTCCTCATCCACCTCAACTACATTTTCTCCTCCTCCGCTGGGTTATCAGATGTGCCTGGCCCAGTTTGGAATGAGGCACAGTCAAATAAACATTCTGCCCTGGGGAGCGACGGTGGAATCACCACGTTGAGTCTCAAAGAAAAATATTCTCCGTTTATCTGCATAGCTCGGTCTTCTCTCATAGCTGCCTTGAAGTTATTGTATGCTCTGGCACTGGACCATTATACCCGTCTCTGGCCCTGATAGAATGTACCAAAGTCACGTTTCTTCATCTCCGGAAGGAATGAAATTGGATTTTTGGACAACTGCAGAAACATATGATAACTCTCTCACACAAACAGTGAAGTGCATGCAGTGTTTGTTCTGAACAGACGCCCTTTAACATTAAGTACGTGTGTGTATACACCCTCTTTGGCATACACACATGCTGTATTATGCTGCGCTAAAACTGAAATGCAGCACCACATCTGCATATGTTCCAGCTGCTGCTCGATTCTTCCAATCTCCTTCCTTTCCTGTTTATCGTCTTAAATCCCTCTGTTTTCTCTTCTTCTTTACACAAAACAAAGCAGCCACAGTCTGTCTTTTCCCTCTTCCATCAGCACCTGCGTCATTTCTGAACCCTGTAATGAAACCAGCCTTTCTCTCTTTGACTATTCTAAAAAATTCTGGCCACCTGTCATGAACTCATGACTTCAGTTATTATCGATTAGTACGATTAAAACTTTATTTTCAACAGGAGCAAATAAAAACATTTATATCTTGTACTTCTCCCTAGCCAGTAAACATGACCCAAAAATTCTTTACAACTCACTTCATGTAATTACTCACCAGTTAGAGTGAATTTCCCCAGGCACTGTCTGTAAATTATGGGATAACTGCAACCTTTCACCTCTGCTGCCCATTCAGCTGTAGCCAACATCAAACATCAGATGTTATCTGTTACTTTCTGGGCAAGAGTTTCCATAAACATTTACAATACTAGGTGGGTCAAACTTTTCTGCAAGGCTGCCAAAGTTTAGGTAGTTTTTCTGTGCTATTTGCAGGTGCTAACTCTTAAAACTAGTTAGCCGCTTTGTTCAATTAGTCCCTAAAGTTTGAAAAGGGTCATTTAAATGGCATCCAGCTGCACAAAATAACATTTTTGCACAGTCTGAAACCTGTTGGTAGAGTAGTTAAAGCGAATGCTTTGATTGCTTTTCGTTCATATGAGGAGTGATTAAATAGTACAAAAGTTATAAACTCCAAATTTTCTGTTTTATCACTTCAACAGTTAAACTGCACGAGCATGCATGTAACAAAAGCTGTATAACTTATTCCCTTATACCTCAGGCCAAGACCTTATCAATCACCCCTCACACACTGGAGAAGGAATAAGAGGAGATCAGGGAATGTTTCCAAGGAGAGGCGGAAAGAAAAGTATGCTGAAAGAAAAGGAAAATAAATGCCATAGCTGTGATCTGATGAGATGATACTGGACCTTCCTCTGCCTCTTTACTGAATCCCCCAAAACCCTTGATCTGCTTTCCAAGCTCTGAAATTCGAAGCGGTGATTGTTTTTTAAAGAATATGTTTTATTAAACAGACAGAGTGAAAGAAAAGAGAAGTGAATGTATGAGAAATTATTTGAGTTGGCAGCAGCTTTGATGCTACTGTTACACGCTTAAGTAAATTTTGGTGGCATTGACACCTATGAGTTAGTGAAACAAAATTACAGCAACACTTAATTATTTTGGAATTCCTTTAGCAAACGTAGAGCCTATAAAAAATTCTCTGTGTATCTTGATCAAGAAAGAAAAAAAAAATTAAACATCAAAAGCAATTTCTTTGACATTTCTGATAAAATAGGCCCGACCCTAGGTGAGCAGTGTGAGAACAGAATGTTCTCTGAGTGTGTGCTCCATCTGTCTGAAACTGTAAGTCACACATACTTGGCTTCTCATTCAGGTATTTGTGCAGTGTAGACATCAACAACTGCACCATTTAAGGCCCTAAAATAAGCTCCCTTAGGCATTCATGACAACCAACATCCAGAACTTGTGGGTGTCATTAATCATAAGGTTTAGGAGATATACACCACTCACTATCTTCATCCTCAGTCAATAAATTTTAATCATGACAAGACAAATCATAACATGACAAAATTAACTACAGGATACAGGGAATTTTGAGCATATTTGTGTAAATCATATCACCATGCCTCTGGTAAAAGTCTAAAGACCAAAAAGTGTTTTATATCGACTTCCTGAGAATAAAAAAGAGAGCAAACAGTTGTCTAAAGAACAGTAATGGTCATCAGATAAAGATGTTACCTTCTCCCCCAAGGTCATCTCACTCAATGGCAGAGGATGACATCCTGCCACACAGATTCATAGCAACTAGTTCCTTCATTTCCCCTCATTCTTTTCTCCTTTTCATCATCTGTTCTCTCATTTTCAGCCTTTTTAAGTATTGTGATGAGGCTCTACCAGAGCGTCTGTTTTGTAAGGCTTGGGCTTCGGTGAAGTGGGCTTAAATCCTAGTATGTTATCTTCTTGATGATCTGCTCTCTTTAGTGTCTGTATATCTAATCGTTTTTACAGCTTTAGAGACACTTATCTGGCAAGTAGCACTGACTGTCAGTCTGTGAAATGACAACATACAGAGTGCGTGTTATTTATATTCATCTATGGTAAGGGAAGCAGCTCCGGTGATCAGTGAAGCTCTTCTCCAAGTTTAGAACGCCACAAAGTAAATCATCCACAGATGCGTGGCCACATGCAAGATGGCAGACATAAAGCCACACCAAGTTGACATGGTATAGATATATGAAACTGGAGAAACAAGAGTAGTCTTTATGGTGAATCTTTCCAGGGGGTGTATGAAGTGTAAAGTTTTTTCCTGTTTCAGGCACTCTTCAAAGACAGATAAACCCTTAAAGTCGCTGTGTTCTTTTGAGAAAAAAAAAATTGTTTGATTTTTTTTTTTCAATGGCCACTGTATGTTTGAGTTTGTCAAAGCTTTGGAGTCTGTCTTAAACATAGAGAGTTAACTGTGACCCCACTGTAACCACAGAGGGTGTGCCATAAAGTAAATAGCAGGGGGTGGCAGCTTACAAATACAAAACCTTTTGTTTATATATATATATATATATATATATATATATATATACACACACACACAC
>JAQFJA010000009.1:11511199-11523635 GCA_029874485.1 Naso brachycentron | reverse complement strand
TACATGCAGAGGAGGGAGAGAAAGTACGGTAGTGACGTAATAACGTTTAATGCACACAGACTTGTTATGGTTGATTTTTTTTTTTTGCAGCTGTATAATTAGTGTGGCAAGTGCAAAAGCCATCTTAAGAGATAAACTTAAATACATAGCGAACAAACTCTTTTAACTCCTCTCCCTTTTTCTTCTACTTTCTGGGGTGACGGGATGAACGATTAAACGTTTAAAGGAGGTAAATAATGTGCTTTTAAATGTGTGCAGAAAAAAGGCAAAATGCACATCCCTAGTTGGAAAGCATTTGGTTATTGTGAAAACAGACATAACAATGAGTGGAGAAGAGTTTGTAAAGACGTTTTTTTAACACGGGTATAAGCAACACACTTGTTGCGATGAAGAAATATGAAGTTTTCCAGAGGGTCACTGTTCATTATGCTTGACATCGAGCAGTAGATTGCCTTTATTAGTTCCAGACAATTCTGTCACACTTACGTGGTGTTACGTTAGGCCTCTTTAAGTTCTCGTATTCCCATGTAAGTCTCTAAGAAATGAAAGTCTGAATTGCAGTTTCCACGGGAAAAAATGACTTAGATAGGGAGTTTGTAATAAATTTAAAGTCGTGTTGTGTAGTCATCAAGCTGACAAGAACAAGGCCTTGTGATTTATTGAGGTGTGCATTAGTATTGATTTGTAATTTTTTTTTAGGAATCATGTAAGCAAGCTGGTTTATAATGGAACAATAGCGAGGATTTGAACAGGCTGAGATCAAGGTGATGGAGGAGACTGAAAGACAATGTGTTTCTGCAAGAGCGCAGTCATATCTTTTATGCCTTCACCTTCCGTTACCACCATTTCTCTTCATTTTCCTCCTGTCATTCTTCCCTTTTTGCCTCCTACTCGTTTGTTCCTCTCCTAACCAACTCATTCCTTTCCTCCATCTGCAGGGGAAAGACGGGTTTTGCCATTGCCATCAACCTGATGTACGGTATGGCCTCCCTGTCTAGCACGTTCGCCCTGCTTCTCGTAACAGAATCCTCGATCAAGTCCAAGCATGTGCAGCAGGTCAGCGGCGTCTACCTGTCCAACTTCTGGTTTTCTGCCCTTCTGTGGGACCTGGTCAACTTCCTGCTGCCCTGTCTCCTCATGCTGGTCAGTATGACTTCTGATATATGTCTAGACAGAGAATGCAGTTTGCATAACACTGACTCATGCAGTCCATAGTCTCATGTCTAAAGTTTTTTTATGCTCGTAGGTGGTATTTAAGGCATTCGGAGTCAAGGCCTTCGTAGAGGACAACCACCTGGTTGATGTGTTGTTGCTTTTGCTGCTGTACGGCTGGGCTGTTGTGCCTCTAATGTATCTGCTCAGCTTCCTCTTCTCTTCTGCCGCTTCTGCCTACACACGTCTCACCATCTTCAACGTGATCTCCGGCACAGCCACCTTTCTGGCTGTCACCATTATGACCATCCCAGGTGAGAGGAAACACTGGCTTCCTTCACTGGCAAAATATTTGCAGATTAGTCCAAAAAGAAAAAAGTCCTGATTATGTAAAAGTCAAACATGAAATACTTTAAAAATCTCACACTTGTGTGGGTTTTCTGAATAAGTTTTCAGGTGCAGGTTGTTCTCCCGTTTTCGTTTTTGAAGCAAACAGTCCGTCATATTTTATCTTGTCTATTTGAGCTCCTCATCATGACATTCTCTGACACCGGTAATTCTTAACAAAGCAGTTGTTTTTACTAGTTATGAATTTATTCCCTCTGTGGCAGCAGAACACATCACACGAGCTATTAGAAACTAGTTAGACTTTACCAGCTAAATTTAAAAGACACACCATAACTGGACCTGAAGCACCACACCAGCCAAGAGACAATGGCAGCAAACAACCCACAAAACAGCAATGGTTGAGGTCAGCTTTTGTTTTGCTTATTACATGATTGCAGGCAGGATTGCAAGCCCTCGCCCATCACTGCTTCTGGCTTGAGTCCCTTGTGGAATGCAGTATGCAGTTTTTATGGATAGGATTCTGTTCTAGCAAGTCCCGCTGGTTGTTTGGTGTATCCGTCTGGAGATGATCTGTCCAAAAGCTCCTCAGCTCAACATGGGAGTTAGCAGTAAAAACTTCAGAAGAGTATAAGGGACAAGCCACAAAATGAAGTGAAAAATGTTGGAATAAGTTTGAAAAGTTCCCTCATCATTCCTGTTGATCACTACCTTATGAATTTCTTCTCCAGAGCTGAAACTGCAGCATCTGTCACACTTACTGGATAAAGTGTTCCTGATCTTCCCGAACTATTGCCTGGGCATGTCCTTCAGCCAGTTCTACCAGAACTATGAATTCAACTCATTTTGCCCCTCCAGTTTTCTCACCCGAGAAGTGTGCAGACGCTTAAGTAAGTACTACCAAAGCAAAGCCTCCGACAATGAAATTGCCTTTTTTCTATAGAGGCTGTGGTGTGGAAAACAGTGAAAATGTGTTCTACTAACAAAGTAATCATTTGAAGGTACCAATATGTAGTTTATCTCTGAGCGCATAGTGGTAGTGGTGATAGTTGTTTGCCAAAGTATTATGAGATCAAATGGGCTGGGGCTAGCTGGTTAGCACGCTAACCTCAATAGAAGGAAAGAAGTTACAGAAATAGAAGCCAGAAAAAAAAAAGAAAAGCATTTTGATCGAAAACCCACTCCCCCCGACTGGTAAGTAAACTGCTAATGTGAATGCTGGCTACGTAGCGATAGCAAAACTTACAGATAGCACCTTTAAAATGTGGTACACACATGTATAGAAGATGTAGTGATTAGTCATAATGTGAGTGGCGTTATTACATTTGCACTGAATAATTAAAGTGGTTCATTTTTATAATGTCAGTGATTATATGAATAATAATGCAATTCCTTTCTATGACCACATTTTACAACAAACACAGATGGGTGTAAAAAATGTATTTTGATGTGAATTTTATGTCCCATGCCTTCAAAAATTGTGTTTTTTGACACAAGTTTACTGAAGCTTGCAGTAAACAAGGTCCTCTTGTGACAATACCAGCTCAGCAATTTCCTGTAAAAGAGACAAAAAGATAAAAAGAAAGGGGTAAACACAATCAGATCCATAATGCACCACACTGCAAATTGTATTTTTATAATCAAGTTTTCACGCAGTTTTTTTGTATTATCAAATCATTCCCTCTGTTTTTAATTTACAAAGTAAACTCTTATGAAATCACCTGTTTTGTTGTGTAAAACCTGCATATTATGCCATAAATTTACATTAAGTGACTGAAGTGTTTTTCTGGCTCTAGACATCACGTACCAGACAAACTACTTCTCCATGTCGGAGCCAGGCGTGGGACGCTTTCTCGTGGCCTTCTCAGTGCAGGGCGTAGTCTTTATTATTCTGCTGTTTGTCATCGAGCTGCAGTGTATCCGCACTCTCCGCCGACTCTTCACCTCCCTGTGCAGGAGACGCAAACAGGTAGGTGCATTGTGGGAACGGTGAACAATGCAGTGTTTGTCTTTTTCTGTCTTCTAGCAACCGCTGTGATGGAGGTCTCATTAAGAATAGATTTTTTAAAGTGTGGTAAATATATTCGAGCTGAAAGCCTAACAAAGAGAGGTCTCTAAAGACAACTTGAGTAATAGTTATAGATCCACAAAGGATTCTGTGATCTTCAGACGTGACTCAGTATACTGGGAATTGTGTGAACAAAAAAAAGAATCTCCTTTTTTTTGTGTGTGTGTGTGTACACACACACACACACAAAAAAAGGAGATTTCATCTCTGAAGTATCAGTTATGGTTATAAATACTGGCACTGGGCTGGTTCATTTAAGGTTAACCGCCAGTTGGCAGCATTAGTGACTCATTAAAAGAGGTCTGGCTATCAGCACTTTAGTTTATGAGTTTTCAAAGCAGCGTGAGACTAATAACTGATCAGCAAAGGTGATGAATCATCTTCGTCCCTGCGTATAGGTGCATCTTTTAACACATTTACAATTGAAGAGGAACAGTTTCCAGCTTAATACTTAAAAATACGTTTTATCAGTTTTCCAAAATGGATACTGAGCATTTTATATATAACTTGAGTCCTGGCTGCACTTCATCGGGTTGAACAAGCTGTTACCTGAGTCTCCTCACACTTTTAAGATCGATCACCAACTCTGCATTTTTCAGCACAAAGGGTAGGGGTGTACGTTTTAACAATGATATGATTTGTGTTACAATACATGGTTGGCCATACGATATAAGAATGATATGGGCTCATTTGGAGGGATGCGAAATGATACGATTCAATGACTAGAAATCAATGTAGTAACTTTTTTTTTTTCCGGCCAAAAATAGAGGAACAGAAAATGCTGTTTTCTATCCAGTGGTAGAGGAGGTAAAACACTGTAAGAGCATGATATACTGAACTACACAAACATGTAGTGCAAGGCCTCTATTCAGTCTGTGTGAATCGCAAACGCCAACTGAAAATCTTTTGTTCTTCTGGTGCTTCCCTGTTACGATTCGCCACTGTCTGAAGCGATGCTGCTGACGCTATGCGCATGCCCAGGACGTCGGAGAGTGAACTGGAGTAACATTTACAATTATTTACCATTATAAGTGCAAAAAAATACATCCACATAACAACATTTGACATGCAGAATACCAGGCACTAATTCTTAGTATCGATACAATCGATTTTTGCTTTGAAAAAGGATTTTAGATTGATACAAGTCACACTAGAAAGATGATTTGCTGTTTACCATCAAAGCAGTTTGATCGTGGAAATATAAATCGATGTATTGTGACACCCCTACAAGAGAGATGATTTAAGCTTGTATCTCATCTCAAAGACTGAAACTCCTCCAACTGATTGAAGACAACACTCTTAACTGTGGTTTGAAGCTTTAAGAGCGACAGTCCGTGGGTGATTAAGGGATTAGTTGACCGACAGACTTTTTTGATAATCATAGACTGAATTTAAGAATCACCTTTCACAAAATCACGGACACTGTACAGTGTACAAAATGTGGTTAAAAAAGCAGTGTAAAAACAATAGAAAACCCTGTCTGTGCTGTGTGAAGGCGAGTCTGAAGAGGTGGGTTTTTGTTCTGCTGTTGAAGAGGCTGAAGGAGTCATAACTGAACAATCATTAAGGTCATTTTTCAAGCAAAACTGCCCGAAGTTTTTTTTCTTTAGTGTCTCAGTTGTGATTATTTGCACTGAGTGAGTCAAAATTTGGGGCGTTTTTGACAGTTGTTGAGAGAAAACAAGCTTTCTGAGGAGGCATTTTTCAAAATTACAGTTAATTAAGAAAGTAATAGGTCATTCCATAACAAATACTTTAGTTGCAACCCTAAATTTATTTAATAAGAGTCATCTAATGTTGTGCATTAATTTTTTAGATTATTTCACCTTACCCTTTGTAGGCTTTGATGACATATTGAACTATTGCATACTTGTGTCTTATTGTCCCTTGTTCGGTGTTAAAAGCCCTGTAGATAATTGCTATTGCTGCCCGAAGACATTTGAAAGCACCTCAAAGTATTTTACTGTGTTATGTTGTCATTGTCTCCTTTTGTGGTTGATCATTTCTATCATGCATGTGTGTGTGTTAGTTGCCTCTAATAGAGGATGCAGCCCTGCTTCCAGAGGACAGGGATGTGGCAGAAGAAAGGAAGAGGGTCCTGGAGTGCCAGCCGATAGTAGAGTCTATGGTTGGAAGCCCTCTCATACTGCAGGAGCTCAGCAAAGTACGTAGCATGAGAGTCTTTTCCTTGTTTACATGAGTTTTAAATATTTTCTGAAACACGCACTGCCTTCGTTTTTGAATGTGTGTGTCTCTGTGAGATATGTCAAGATGGCGCAGACTCACTGTTATCTCTCGCTCTCAGGTGTACAGCAGCGGGGAGAATCTTCTGGCTGTGGACAGGCTGTCTCTAGCTGTAGGGAAAGGAGAGTGTTTTGGCCTCCTGGGCTTCAATGGAGCCGGCAAGACCACAACCTTTAAGATGCTGACGGGTGATGAGAGCGTTACCTCGGGGGATGCTTACATTGATGGATACAGCATCTTGAGGGACATTAAGAAGGTGAGAGCAGAATGAGATGGAAGGAAAAGACTTTAAAGTCAGAGATAAATCAATTTTAAATCAGCTCAGGCTAAATCTTTGGCGTAGAATTGCAATGTGTTCGAAAGGCCGAGATTTAAAAGAGGACATTAATCTGTGGATTGCAGGTGCAGCAGCGCATTGGTTACTGCCCTCAGTTTGACGCCGTGTTGGACCACATGACAGGAAGAGAAACTCTGAGCATGTATGCCAGGCTCAGAGGAATACCAGAGAAGTATGTGTTCGGCTGCGTGGAGAACGTCCTCAGGTCGCTGCTGCTCGAGCCTCATGCTGACAAACTAGTCCGCAGCTACAGGTAGGAGGAGCGATGGTGCAGAAAAAAAACATAGCAGCCTAAAAAATTCTCTATTATATTGAGGGAGTTTGTGTTAATAATATGACACTGTCAACATTTACAGTGGTGGTAACAAGCGCAAACTGAGTGCAGCCATGGCTCTGATTAGTGGGCCTCCGGTCATCTTCCTGGATGAGCCTTCAACCGGGATGGACCCTGTCGCCAGGAGGCTGCTGTGGGACGCTGTTACACGCACACGAGAGTCTGGGAAGGCCATAATCATCACTTCTCATAGGTGAGCTTTTGTGTTAAGAGCACATGTGTATTTAGATTTGAGGCACTGGCTCTTTACTTGAGTATTTTCCACCAATTTATACTTTCACCCCATTTCAGAATAAAATGTTCAGCGCTTATAGAAGCCCTCAGAGCCTTTACTAGTAAAAGTACCAACACTCAATTGTGAAAATACTCTATTACAGTTAAGGTTCTGTATTTATTACCTCACTTAAGAATCGTAAGTGAAATGGCCTTTAAGTGTCAAGAGAAAATCTGAGGGCTTGAATACATCCTCCATCACTGAGTGTTAGCGTAAGAACTAGTGCTGGGTAAGATGCCGATTCATGCAAAAAAAAAAAAAAAATTAATAAAAATACTGTGATATACGTTAAAACTTGTATAATTTTGAATAATATTGTGATATAAGTTTTTGGTCAGAAGAAGTGAGAATGCTGACGCCGTTTCCCTGTCTCCCTCACATGTTCCCTCACCAGTATGGAGGAGTGTGAGGCTCTGTGCACCAGACTGGCAGTGATGGTCAATGGTCAGTTTAAGTGCCTCGGGAGTCCCCAACACCTGAAGAGCAAGTTTGGCAGTGGCTACACACTGCTGGCCAAAGTTCACATAGAGGCGGAGCTGGAAGACAGTGACCTGCAGCTGTTTAAAGACTTCATTGAAAGTACCTTCCCAGGTCAGAGGCGTTCAGTTTAAAATTCACAATGACAGCTGCTAGGGATGTACTGAAGACTTTAGAGCTTAATTCATAAGGTTGACATCAAACAGCAAGCTTTAGGTAGGAAAAATGAAGCTAACAAAAAAAAAAAAGGCAAAAACTGCAGTTCCATGAATGGCCACATGAGGCAGGCTCTAAAAATGAGTCAATACAATATAAAATGCAAGTATGTACATCTGAAAAAAAGAAAAGATTCTGACTTTCATGTTCATGAAAACTGTATAGAAACTGAATTTCTAATAAAACTCTCGTTTAAATTAGATTTAGGCTTTAAGTTAAGCATACTGAAGGGTGTGACTGTTTTAGTGAATGCAGCTGCAGCTGTAACTGTGAGCTAGGCATTACATAGTCTTTGGTAGTGATGCATGTCCTCCCAGTTCCACCCTCTCCTTCAAATATTGTCTCTTCTGGCTTCAAAATAGATTTAAAATCAAAAACAAGGCTTCACAACAATAGTCCACAAACTAATAGGTGATGTCACAGTGGCTCCATCCACTATTTAATTTATGGTCCATGGCTGACATGCAAATGCGGTGCAACATGTCTATTGCATCTCAATTCTAAAGTTTAGTCTACATTAACATGCTGCATCAATCTGTATTTGTTGGCATTTAGCCTTTCAGTGACAACTGTCTGCTGTCCCCACTGCAGCACACAAAGGGAATCACACACCTGTAGTAACGGATTTTGTCTACAAGCAATCCAGTCTAACAGCTCCATAAATTACAATAAAATGACCAAAATAACAAAAACTCTTTTTGGGCTAATATACTATTACAGTACATTACTTATCTTCATTATTTATTTTAAATTCAGGATAAATTCATGATGATTTTTTGTTAATACATTTTTTGTTTTAGGGTGATAACCTCAAAATTTTTGCTGAAATATGATGTTTGTTACAGCCCTAATAAGTATGAGGATTAACAAAAGTATAAAATATTAATTTAACTACAAGTAAATAAAATATTAAGTGTGTTATTATGATCACAGCAGCTATAGCAATAAAGCAATTACTCTGTGGTTTAGGTCCCAAGACACAAAAACAACAGAAACAACAGAACAAAATGTGTTATCGTTGCTGCACTTGGTTTAATTTTTGGCTTATGCACACACTCAAATGTAGTTTGATAACTAAAATAATTTTTCTACGTGAATTTTGTTTAAAATCTCCTGTGTTGTACATTAAAACAGTTGATTATGTTTTGCTGTTGAAGAATTTAAAAAGCAAAAAAACAAAAAACAAACAAAAAAAAAACAGAAACAAAAATCTAAACTTGTAAACTTTGTCCCACTGCAGGAAGTCAACTAAAGGATGAGCACCAGGGAATGGTGCATTATCATTTGACTGACAAAACACTGACCTGGGCCCAGGTAAGTGATTTTACTCAGAAATGCTGAACATCTCTGCACTTGTGCTGTGTTAAAGCTCCCTCTAGTGGACGAAATGGTCCACAATAATTGTGAAATACCTGAGCTTCAGTTGTATAGCTTCAGATTGTTCCGAAGTGATTGAGCGAGGAAGTGCTTTCTAGTCTCCCTCTGGATCTGATTTTGTTAATTTTCCACCTAAGCATGTTTTTTCGTCTTTCTTTTCTCTCTCTCTCAATCACCTTGTTAGACATGGAAATGGCAAAAGTCAGTAATTTTAAAAATTGCACTCAGAATTTTTGACTAATGCTGCCTTCTTGTTTGCAGTGATAGAGAGCAGAAATACTGCACATAACAACAGAAATGTCATGTCATATTTTTCATTGTTTCCTCCCTCTCAGGTGTTTGGCACTTTGGAGGCAGCCAAAGAGAAATACCGCATTGAAGACTACTGTGTGAGCCAGATCTCACTGGAGCAGGTGTTCCTCAGCTTTGCGCAGTTCCAGCACTGCACAGAGAGTGGGAGGAAGTAAGTGGAGCGAGGCGTCCGTCCATCCATTGTCCATTTTCTACGAGATGTGTGTTTGTATGTGAGTGTGTGTGTGTGGCTTGGACCTGCATTCATGGACTTTCTTGGCTACACAGCAGGTGTTTACATGAGCTGGAGCAGAACGCCGTTTGTCACCAGCTCCATTTGTACCTTGACCACCAAGATACACACACACATACACGCACACGCACACGCACACACACACACACACACAAACACACACACACACACACACACACACACACATACATGCACTGGCCCAGTCCCAGAACATTCAACTTCAGCATTTCTACTACTGTATCACATCAGTGTGTCTTTGTTGGGTCTTTCATGCTGTTGATATTGTTGTTGTTTTGTGACGAGGGAGCAGGAGGATTTGTATTCTGACATGTTAGGATGTTGATTACACCAAGTGATGAACTCTGAGAACTGCATCTGTTTTTAAGGTGAGGTCAAAGACAATGATACCACTTATTAGATACAGTACTACCACTATTCTGAATTGTGTGTGACAGGGTTTATTTGTGTGTGAGTGCACTTATGCGTGTACAGCTTGTCTTTATTTTGTTATTTATGATTTTATTTTACTACTTGATTATGTTTCCAAGAGGTTTTGCCCCTTTTTTTTGTGATCAGAGAATGAACCACTCCATTTGATACATTTATGAAATTGTTGCACACCTTTTGCGCCTTATCTAACCAATGAGGGTCCTTGTTTGCCTGGTTATCCTTGAGAGCCTCTTAATGTTGTTGCCAGATGTAAATAATGTGATGTGTTATGGTACTAAAAAAAAAAACAAAACACTTAACTCATTCTGACTGCAGCAGAAAATTTCCTTATTTAAAGACTGTTTTAGGCACATTAATGAATGCATGCATAGAAAAAGATTTACGGAGTGCATGATACTGAGAGAGCAGAGAGCTGCTAGAGATTCCTAAAATGCCGTCCTTGTTAAGGATTAATCCTCAGAGAACATTTAGTCCAGTCCAAGTACACTTAGTACACCTCCACTGTTCAGGTGTTGTGGACCACTGAGTCTGTTTTTGCTGCCAAACAAAATACAGCAACAATGTGTTCAAATGTGGATATCCAGCCATCTTAGTTTACATGGAAGCTGCTGTATTTAGATAAAAACTGACATTATTGTGTGACGCAGTAAAATGGGAGTTCTTGACTTCAAATCAAGTTGTTTCAGGCTGCGAGTGATTGATTTGGACCTAGAACAGCAAGACTGCAGTGACCTCTGAGGTGTTTTTGTACATTTTCTTGTCTCTTGTCTTGCAGCTCTGCATTTCACACCTGTGTGCAGGAATGTGTAGAAATGTTTGTGTGTGTGTGTGTGTGTGAGGGCAACTCATGATTCCTGAATTTACCCAGACTATACTAAAACAGTGCTATATCATAGTCCTTAAATATAAAAAAATACAACGAAAGATTGTTATTGTGCAGTGGACAAACTTTACTGCTTTGTTATCTGTAATGTAGAACTGCTCCTTCAGGGAATGCCAGGAAATGCAATAAGAAGCCCCGGCAATGGTATGGATAGTTAAACACGGCTCACGTCCTCTGCATACAAATAGATGCCTTGTTTTGAGAAAGAATGATCAGCTCAATGTTTGTTCTTCTTTCGTTTGGATGTGCTGCAGCAAACGTGCCCACTTAATCGCATTCTCAAAGCCTTGTTTGTGCCCTGGAGAAAAAAACTGTTTAGTCTGTACAAATATTTAGAGTAAGATTTGAAGTACCCCCGGAAAAAACCTACACGTAGTGATGGCAAATGTATCCTCAGTTTCCTGCTTTCCATCCACGCTAACAATCAATATTAAAATGTAGTATGAATTAGTGTGCAAAATGACATTCCTACTCTTGAAAAATTCCCCTGACTTCAGAGAAGTGAGATGAATGTACTTACTGTCTTACACAAAGCAAAAAGCACTCACATTATCTGTCTTTATTAACAATGTTGCGTGATTTCCCTTGCTTTCTCATGTCATCGGAGGTGTGTGAGGAAAAAGAAAAGGAGAGACTGATATTCAAGAAAGACACAGATATGTGACTTAATCTGTAAAGGATTTAACCCTCTAATTTTTGTTACATTTGTGTGTATATTTGCACAGTTTGTGTCTCATTCCATGACTTGAATCAATTGCAACGTTAGATGTGTAGTTTGAGGAACAATGAAAAGGTTTGTGCTGCTGATATTGAAGGATTGAGTTGTGCTGAAACACAGTGTACCATATTTAAAGAAGGGAATTTACATTATTGTAACTGTACTGTCTTGTACCATGAAACTGACCTTGTCAACTGTATATGTATCGCTATTCTTTTTAAATTAAATTAAACAATGCTCTATGCAAATGGAAGCAAATACAGCAGCCTGGTCTCATTTTTGTGGTTTTTCACACATTTCTTTGAATTTATTTTATATGATTCAATACTGCAAAGTTTAAGTAAAAAAATATGTTTCTATCTTCACATACACATAAAGAGATATATAAACCCACTATAAAATGATCAGTTGTCCTTTTTTGCACACAAGAACTTATAGTGCAAATTTGGAAAAATCTGTAAGTGAACGTTTGTACTTTGCCAAAATGATCCATCAACCTTATAGGTGTGGCGTATTAAGATGCACAATAAAGGGCCACTGTAAAATGTGCTATTTAAAAAAAGAAAAAAAAAACCAAAACACCACTTGCTGCATTGCAACACATCTCCAGGTAGAAGTTTTTTGTGGCTGGTGACCTGTTGATTGATCCATTCAATGGCTGTGTGAAATTGCTGGATGTCTGCAGAACTGGAACATGCTGATTGATCCAGTATATTCCAAACAGGCCACCAGGAGGCGCCAGGGGGGCCTCAGCAAACTGGAGTGAAGATGGGGGGAAAATGCTTAAAAAATGTGTAGGCCTATACAATTTAGCCATTATTGATATCAAATGTATTATTGCCCTTCAGTGAAAACATCATTCATCACATCATGAGTTGACAGTGCTGATCTAAAACGGTTTGCACCCACGACAGAGCTGCATTGCTCCTGAAATTTAGCTAGCTAGCTAGTTCTAAATGACCAAATTAGACACGTTCTTTGAAAAGGAAAAAGTCCTGACAAGCACACCGCCTGTTA